>VMDO01019859.1:0-38751 GCA_007922755.1 Pedetes capensis
AAAATAACCATTAAAAAAGAATTCATTGTAGAGAAATTCACAAGCTCTACTCACAAACAGGAAAAAAGTTTCTCATCAACCTCAGTAAGTCAGGTATTATATTTCTCACTACCAGTAACTTGAAGATACATTTAAGTTAGTATGAGTGATTAAATCTTCCACTAAATAAATAATTTTATCCCAGCGTGAATACCAACTGCTCTTTCTATGTGTTTTAATGCTAAGTTAGTTTTGGACTTTTAAAGAAAAATAGGAAAGAGTTCACTTACATTTAATTCAATAATAAGCACCCCTGGGATTAAATGCTAGCTGACTCCATGGCACCTAACAATATCAAAGAGTCACTTGAGTAATCTTTGACAGAAATATGTGACTTTAGGAAAGTGTCTATTTTATCTGTGGAATAACTATTAGAGATAAGGTATTTATTTTGGCATTACAATAATAATGTTTTAGTGAATGGAAATATGGAACACCATGTGACCTATTGTCATAGAACATCTGGGGGGCATTTAGAAATTATATATCTTAATGTCAAGTTTCTTAGTCCAATTTTACTACTATCACAAAGTACCTGAGAGTGGGTAATTTATAAACAATAGAAATTACTTCTCATATTTCTACATTCTTGGAAGTCCATAATCAAAGCACTGGCAGATTTTGTTTTCTGGGATGCTATCTATTTTCAAGATGTTGCCTTTTAACTGTAGCACAAAGTGTCCCTTATGTTATGTACCAAAAAGGCAAACTAATTTGTTGTTTGGAAAATGAGTTAGACATGTTCAGAACATATTAGTTTAGAATGAAGTGTTTCTTCCATGTTTGATTTGTTATATTCTTATTATAATAAGAATAATATTATTGTAATTAAGTTTTGTGAAAAACTGGTCGGAAACTAGATAGAAGCATTATAATAATTAAATGTCATAAAATCTTAGGAGGTATTTTTATTTTTGTTCAGATATTTATGAAATTTTAAAAATGGCCATTTTTAGATAATATCATGTTATCTGTACAATGCCATGTATGTGTACTAAACAGAGAACTCAGTCTTTAAAAAGAAGTAAAATTTCTTAGAGTGATAAATAAAATGTAACCTGATGATCTTGCTGCAGAAATCTGTGAAGGGCCTTACACATGTGTGTGAATACACAAACACATATGTACAAGAACATACACCTTACTCCTGTCATATGGAACCATTGTTGGAATGTTTTATGCAGTCCAATTCAACAGTTCATTTCCAAACATTATTCCCTACTTATTGGAAAATACTTACTGTTGGCAATTATTTGGGGGTCCCAGAGAAAAACCTAGAGGGGGCTTGGGTGGATATTTGTCTGACCCAGGTAGAGGCCTGAACATTATCCAAGTTTTACCCTATTCTTGCCCCTCCCACTCTCGGGACATAAAGTTGAGAGTTGAGTCCTAGAAAGAACTCCAGGAACAGAAGCTTGTCTGTCCTGCTTGGAGGACTAACATCTATCCTCTGTAGCTGGTGACCTTTGTCCCACATTCTGGTATTGCACTCCTCCCCTTCCCATCGAGTGATCCAGGATGGCCTCCAAACAGCCTAGCTCTGGTGAGGCCTCTTTCAATCAGACTGGTTGCCCAGAGTCACCTTATTTGTTTGAAAAGGAAGCTCAGTGATTGGCTTGGCCTGTGCCTAACCCCCTTATCAAAATTTTTCTTTTTCAAATCCCTAGCTACATAACTGCCACACCTACTACAAGCCGCTCCCTGATTGGCTATTTCTGGGTCCACTCCCCCTTCATAAAAGCTATATAAACCACCACTGAAGATAATAGTTCCCCTTTTTTCCCTTGCATTCTTAATCCTCCCCTGTTCACCTTCTCTCTGAGCCCCTTCAAACCTGACCCCTACACCCTACTCCTTAGACCTGCCACCTCCAGTGCCACCAGTGAAGACATGTAAGGACTACAAGCAAGGCTCTGTGTCAAGCCTAGGGCCTCCGAAGTGGCAAAGTCTCCAAGCAAGACAAGAAGAGCTCTCTGCTTTTCTTCCCATGTCTTGGGAAGGAGGAGAACAGAGAAGGCGAACTGTGAGAAGCAACAGGAGACACACCGTGGGACACTTTCATCAAGCATCCTTGTGCTGCATCCCCTTTTGTTCACCTTGGTAGGTGCAGCTTATTAAATTCTGTTCCTGTTTGCAAGAAGGCTCCAGAAGTCCTACTTTGGCACCACTGGCTCTTGCCTATTTCCAAGGGTCCCTGAGTACCTGTGTTGAGGCAACCTGCATTACTGCACCAGGCTGGACTGAACCTCAACAATTTACCTTGCCAAATTTAGCTTTGCAATTCCAATTATATTCCAATAGAGTCTTACATTCTCCTTACCCAGGAGAGTTTCCTTATCCTCACAGAATAAAATCTGTGATGACTTCTGTTCTCCTATATATTCCTGTATGCCTGCAGCTATAGCCCTGTGGCATCCCATCCCATCAGATCTCAGAAGCTAAGCAGGATCAGGCCTGCTTAGTACTTGGATGGAAGACCACCTGGGAACACCAGGTGCTGTAGGCTTGGGAGATGGACCTGGCAACCCACTCCCAAAAATCAATCCACCATTGAAAACTATATGAATAGCAGAGAAGCACTGACAATAGCATTTCTCCTGTTTTACATAGGGTCATAGGGTCACTATGAGTCAGATACCTACTCAATGGTACCTAACAACAACAACATATATCCCCCTGTCTATTAGATTACTGAAACCTTTTGCTGAAGATTTTAATGAATCTAAAGTTATGATCATTTCTGGCAAAGATTTTACTTCCTGAACTCCTCAAAGACAGCATTGAGAAATTTCTTATTATTCATTAGTTGAATGAATATATTTTTTTCTAAGATGTTGTTGTTGTTAGGTGCCCTTGAGTCGGTATCCAACTCATAGTGACCCTCATAGGGTTTTCAATGGCTGATTGTTTCGGGATTGCATTGGGAGTGGATTGCCAGGTCCTTCTCCCATTTTTGCCGTGCTGGGAATTGAACTCGGGACCTCAGAGACTGCAGCCCAGCGATCTACCCACTGAGCCAAATCCCAGCCCTTTTTCTAAGATATAAATTCAAAATAGAAAGCATGCAGAGTCTGACATGGCGGTGGCACATGCCTGTAATCCCAGCTATTCAGGAGGCAGAGGCAAGAGAATTGCACACCATTAAAAAAAAAGTATCTCTAGTTATCTCTAGTTAGTCTATATCAATAAACAAACAAATATCCTCGAATATATTTACTTTTTATATACCTACCAATAATATCCAATATTTCAATTTGTAAAAGTAGTAAAGATTATAATTGCAGTAAGTCTTATAATCATGCTACTCAACCAAAAAACTAATTTTTGATCTGTATGTCCAAAATATTTTTATAATTTTTGAAAGCTTCAATTTCATTATTTTACATCATTTAAAAATGATTACATGAGTGATTTAATGAAAACCATACAGAACTAAGCAAATTGCTATTGATTCTTGTCATGCTTAATGGTAGGGTGAACTATATCTATTTTGTATATATTTATTGTGTATGAAGAGGTGTTAATGTATATATAGAGTGTGAAGTGCTAAAATATAGCTAATTAATAGTTACATATAGTTACAGAATTACTGATAACTATAATAATAATAAATAGTAATAACTGCACTTTGTTATTTTTCTAGTGGGAATACACTATCTGCTCTGATTTTTTTTTCAAGAATGCAATATACCATCATTAACAATAGTTATTATGCCATATAATAGATCTCTTGAAATTTTTCATTTTGTCTAATATTAATTAAATATCGTTTGGTCAAAATTTGTTCACTGGCTCTTTTTTGGAGGGTGGTGCATTGCTTGAGACAGTGCCTCATTACGTAGCCCAAGGTGCCCTTTCACTTGCAATCCTCCCGACTTAGCTTCCCAAATCTTGAGATTACTGGAGTGCACCACCAGGCTTTGGCTGTGATTTTGTTCCTTTTTGCTAGCTGCATATTACTGATATTCCATTACACATGTTACACCACATTTTATTTATCTATTCATTTACTCATGGACACTTCAACTTATTCCATATTTTGGCCCTTATGAATAGTATTTCAATAAAGAAGAATTCAAATAAAACTTTCATACACACACACACACACACATACATATGTGTGTGTGTGTGTGTGTGTGTGTATTTCACTTTGATAAAAACTCAGAAGAGAGATTCCCTTTTTCTTATGGGAATTTTATTTTATTTATTTTATTTTGAGAACTTCCATACTGTTTTCCACAACAAAATATGATTACATTTCCATGAATTGTGTTTAAGGTTTATTTTTTCTACAAACATATAAACACATTTTATCTCTTTTCTTTTTAATAATAGCCCTCTCAAAGGAGTGAGGTGATATCTCTTTAGAGTGGGTTTTTTTTTTTTTTTTGTGGTATTGGGGGTTGAACCCAGGGCCTTGCACCTGCATGCTCTGCAAGTGCTGGACCACTGAGCTCCACCCTCAGCCCATTTTTTTTTTTTTTTTTTTTTTTTTTTTTTTTTTTTTTTTTTTTTTTTTTTTTTTTTTTTTTTTTTTTTTACTTTTTTGAGACAGGGTCTCGCTAAATTACGCAGACTGCCTCTGGTCTCGAACTTGCGATCCTCCTGTCTCTGCTTCTCAAGCCCCACTGGGATTACAGGCATGCGCCACCGCACCTGGCTCTTTACAGTTTTGATTTACATTTTCCTGACCATTTTTGACATAGAGAATTATTCAATATAACTTTTGAGAAATGTGTGTGTGTGTGTGTGTGTGTGTGTGTGTGTGTGTGTGTGTGTTTTCTCATTTTAATTGTGTTTTGGCCCCTATTGAATTAAGTTGTCTATGTATTTTACATATTAATGTCTTATCAGATGTGTAGTTGGGAAATATTTGTGTGTTCTTCTGTGCATTGACTCTTTACTTTGTTGACTGTTTCATTTGCTGTGTTGTATCTTGTTAGTTTAGTATAATTCTGTCTGTTTCTTCTTCACTTGCCTGTGCCCTTGAAATCATATGTAGTAAAGGCTTACCCAAAGCATTGTCATAATTTTTTCCATATGTTTTATTCTAGTAGTTTTGTTTTTACAGGTTTTATATTAAAGTCTTTATTCCATGTTGAGTTAACTTCTGTATATGGTCTAACTTTATTATTCTGCATATACATATCCAGTTTGCTCAAGAAAAATATATTGATGAGACTTTCATTGGGGTTTGCTGTTGGTATTGATATTTTGATTGAGATTTCAGTGAATCTGTGGATCACTTTGGGTTATACAGATATTTTGATATTTATTCTTCCAATCAGTAATGCAAAAATCTTTCCATTTATCTGTTTTTTTCTCAATATATTTCACCAATATTTTATAGTTTTCTGGGTACAAGTTTTTGCCTCTTTGGTTAAATTTAATCCTAGGTATTTATTTAATGTATTATAAGTGGAATTGTTTACTTATTTCTGCTTCAGATAATTCATTAGTAATATACAGAAATAGTACTTATTTTTATATTTATTTTGTATATTGTAACCTTGTAGAATTATTTTCTTATGTCTAACAATCTCTTGGTGAGGTCTTTGGTTGTTGTTCTTAGGTACTGTCAAGTCAGATCCAACTCATAGCAACCCTAAGTACAACAGAAAGAAATACTTCTCATTTTGAGCCATGTAGTATCAACAACAGGAGGTACCAGCAGCTTTATACCATTCTGATCATTAAAGTCAACCCCAGTTTGAGGCGGCAACTTTTCCCCAGTAATTTCTTGAATGACTTCCAGCCTGCAGGGCTTATTTTTCAGCACTATATTTGACAGTGCTTTTCTGCTATTCATAGAGATTTCAATGGCTAATTTATTTGAGAGTAAGGTACTGGGTCCTTCTTGCTAGTCTTTCTTAGTCAGCAAGCTCAACTGAAACCTGTCCACTATGAGTGGACTTGCTGGTATCTGAAATACCAGTGGCATAACTTTCAGCATCACATTGACACACAAGTCCTCATAGGATCACAACTGAGAGACATGGAGGAGAAGTCCTTAGGTTTGTATTGTAATAATCCCATTTGTGAACAGAAACAATTCAAACTTTTCTTCTTCCATTCCGTTGGATTTTATTTCTTTCTCTTGCTTATTTTTTTCTGACTAAAACTTACAATACTTTGCTGAATATTGTTGTTATTGTTATTGTTGTTAGGTGCTCTCAAGATGGGTCTGAATCATAGCAACCCTAGGTACAATCAGTGAAATACTACCCAACACTGTGCCATGTCCACAAGTATTGTCAGTGCTTCTCTGCTATTTATAGGGTTTACAATGACTGATTGTTTTTTGAGGGTGGGTTGCTGGGTCCTTCTCCAAAGCCCAGAGCACCTAGTGTTCCCAGCTGGTCTTCTATCCCAGTACTAACCAGGCTTAACCCCACTTATCTTTCAAGATCTGATAAGATGGTTTGTTCAGATGGTATGGCTATAGGAACTATGTTAAATAGAAGTTATGAAAGTGGTCATTATTGTCTTTTTCTATATCTTGGAGGAAAAGATTTCAAATTTTCCCCATTTGGTATGATGTTAGCTGTGGTTTTATTATATATTACCTTTATTGTTTTGAGATATTTCTTCTACCCTCAATTTCTTACATATTCTTTATCATCAATGGCTACTGAATTTTGAATTTAAATAAACTTAATTTTATTTTGTCTACAACCATATCACTCTACTATCTGCTCCTGTCTGACCTCAGAAGCTAAGCAGATGTTAAAAGTAAGACGTAGGGCCCTAAACTCAGTCACACTGCAGCCATCATGACCTAGATTGGTATCGTCTGACCACCAAACTGTAATCCCTTAGCACGAGCAAATGGCACAGAACTGGGAGAGGCACAAACTGTTTTTCCCTTAAACCCAGTTTTATTGATTCTTTCTTGGATATTTTATGGGATTTTCTGTTCTTCTTTAGATAAACACTCTCATTATATGTCTCATTTTGTATTTCACGATATGGAAGAAAGATAATGTATCTAAATTCTAACCATGAAACTAATTTCTAAAAAGCACTTCATATATGGTAGGCAGTAAACTTATTCAGTGGATGAATGAATGAATAGATGCATGTTCACTCTTTTCTATTTGGTATCACTGACTTACTTTGGAAAGTTAACAGAGTACTTGGTACTAAATATTTGCATAGTTTATACAATTCTACTAGCCCATTTGATTGCAGTTAATTAAGGATTTTTCATTTATCATCTCACCAGTTAAGAGATGATTCAGTTTTGAAATCAAATCGCATAAAAAACTTCAACTATATGCATATACATGACTTAATATATTGAACTTATATAATATTAAATACCCATGTTTTGAAAACATCATTATCATTATTAATGATAGTAGTGCTAATTAATCTTAAAAGTTTTCAGAAAAGAATTCTCAGGAATGGAATATTGCAACTACAATTATTTTCTATCATTCCCATCTATATAACATAATGCTTTATGTAATTATTTTATTCATGCCTCAAAAATACTTTGCTACAATAAAGATGCAAAATTATTTTACCTTTCCCATCTAAGTATTTTATTTAAACATATCAAATTTTGAAGTTTAACAACAATGTATGCTGTGTTGTACTAGGTCTTTGTTCAAATAGGGGATAAAAAATGAGTCAATGATTGTGATCTATACTCAAACTATTGCAGATCAACAGAGAATAAAGAGAGTAAAACACAATCCAGTTTATCAAGTGAGTGTAATCTCTGTTGGTTTCTACTGTAACATAGAAATTAACTCAAACAGCTTAAAATCATTCCCCTGTCTCATATAATAAGAGATACTTTTATTTCATTTTTTACTATTGAATATGTTGATATTTGAGAAGCCAAAAGTAGTAAATGAAGCAGTTTTCATATTATGTCTTATTGGAGTTTTAATTACTAAGTCACTTGGGAGCTAAAAAATGAATATGACTAAAAAGATTTCTGTTTAGTGCATTATATTACTTTGATATACCAAGCAATGTGAATAAATGAAGGTTATGTACAGAATAATTTCTGACTTGAGTCTTTAATGATAATATAGTGAGAAAAGCTGATGACATATGAGGAATTACAAGTTCATATTATTAGATAGTACCCTTAGTTGTGACCCTTTAAGAGGCCAGAGAGGAGAATAAAAAGACAGACGGGGACAATTACTCATAATCTTATAAACTTAGCTTAGAAAGTGAAGTTGAACGAGAACTGATGTCACCAAAAGCACAATATGTTAAGTCATGTGTTAATTTGAATATTAGAACAATCACTCCACGGAGAAATGAAAAATGGATTGGAATGGGTAGGAGAAAAGAGACATTTATATCCATGAGTATTATTTTAATAATACCTACAAGCTATGATAATGGTGGTTGATTAATATTAGGATGCAAAGGAGAAACATAGCTAATATTGTGATTGAGGTGGTCATATTGCCAACAGAAATGTAGACTCATTATAGTGTAGCCTTGATGTTCAGTCATAATGATTATCCACATAATGTATTTCTTGGACTGTCTTAGATCCAGGAAAATTTCTAGAACAGGGCAGTATAAATGAGAGTTATTTTAGCACTTTTATTGTCTGCTAGATGATTACACAACACTAAGGAGCTGACAGATTTGTGGGAAAAGAAGTTGGAAAGTGCAGAAACTCCAAATCATCACATGGGAGGGATTCATTATTCTAGCAGTTATCTTTTATTATAGGGGATTTGAAGGTTTGTTTCAAATAAAAAATCCTATCTTAAATAATTCAGGGATAAAAACAGCAGATTGATTAGCAGTGGGTGTGTGGAATGGGTAGGGAGAGATTCCTTAAACTATAGCTCTTTAATATTGACTCTATATTCATAAAGCCTGCAGCTATAGCACTCTGACCTCCAAACCCATCAGATATCAGAAGCTAAGCAGGACCAGTCCTGGTTAGTACTTGGATGGGAGACAACCTGGGAACACCAGATACTGTAGGCTTGGGAGATGGACCTAGTAACCCACTCCCAAAAATCAATCTTCCATTGAAAACCCTATGGATAGCAGAAAAGCACTGATAATAGTGTTTCACCTGTTGTACTTAGGGTCACTATGAGTGGGACTCCATGGCACCTAATAACAACATATTTATAAAGGTTTCAGGTATCACTCCTTTCTGTTACCTGCTTGAATTATTTAAAAATTGCTACTCCAATTAATAACAATATTTCATTAACTTCTAAGATTTAGTCACTTTTTTTCAAATGTCATGCCATGTTTTAGTAAATTATACTGCTCTTGAAACAGATTGATATTAACTCAAAAACTGCAAAGGGGCTGTCTGAAATTTTTATCTAACAGCTTGCTTCAGGTTCTTATGCATATACTGATAGCAGATATAGGAATTCAAGTCAGTGACAGATATGATTTATTACTCAAGATAGAAGTAACAGCCAGATCCAGTTATTCTTGGTTTCCTATGCTGCAATTTCCATGGACTGACATATGAGTCAGTCGATTACCTGATCATACAGTGTGTTTTCATCATAGACAAAGGATCCCAAATTTAAGTGATCCTAAATTTTTGTAAACTCCTAGCTTAACTATCCAAACTTCCCTCCAAGGAAGATTATTTATTTCCATGGATGTAAACAACTGACTGAAAGAAAGGATGGCAAGCTTTATGTTCATTAACTTTTGGATGTTTCTAGTGGTTCTATCTTTGGGAAGACTATTTTCCATAGAGCCACAGACACAGACACAGAGCTAGACATACAAACACACATACACACAAACACACACAGAGTACTTCTTCATTTTTTGTGAATTCCACATTACCAAGTACACCTAATTTGTGAAAAGGTTATTATTTCTAATTCCGAAAATGATACATGCAGTACTTCCACCAGAAGATGGATACTGATACAGCAGAGCATTGTGATGTGGGAAACTCTGGCTCTGGGGAAATAGGCCAGATTTGCATCCCAAATCTGACACCTATTAATGGGACAGCTTCAGGCATGTTGCTTGACATTTCTAAATCCTAACTCACTACATTTTTTTTGTTGTTAAATAAAAAAAAAAAGAATTGAATAGGATGGTTTGTTTGGGGGATTTAAAATGATAATATGTAATTATAAGAGTAGTGATTCAGTATTTGCTATTTCAGTGTTTGAGCTGAATTAATAGACCATTACTACAGTAAATGATTATAATCAACTCTGAGTGTGTGAATGTGTGTGTGTGCATATGTGGCTTTAGATGCATGAATTCAGTGTATACAGAGAGCTCATGAATAGTTCCTTCTTTGTCCTTTTCTAGTTTGTCCTCACAAAAACTCATGTGGCGTTTTAATTCTCCATTGTAATGGTTTTCAGCAACGGTTGTTTTTGTTGTTAGATGCCATCGAGTCGGTATCCAACTCATAGCGACCCTCTGTACAACAGGGAAAACACTATTGTCAGTGCTTCTCTGCTGTTCATAGGGTTTTCAATGGCAGATTTATTTTTGGGAGGGGGTTGCCAGGTCCTTCTCCCAGGCCTACAGCTTCTGGTGTTCCCAGGTGGTCTCCCATCCAGGTACTAACCAGGCCCAACCCTGCTTAGCTTCCGAGATCTGACAGCATTGGATGCCACAGGACTACAGCTGCAGGCTTCAGCAATGGTAGTGAGCCCTTAAGAGGTATTTTCACTCATGAAGATCTGTCCCTATGAATGGGGTTACTGTTTTACTATAAAAATTAGATTACTTCTCTCAAAACTGAATTAGATCTCATGAGGCTAAATTAGTTACTCAAAAGCAGGTTGTTATAAAGTGAGTTTGGTGCTTAGGATTTTTTTTGGCTGTATGGGATCTTTGTGCTTCCATATATGTTTTAGAATTTTTTTTCTATTTTCATGCAATACATTATTGGAATTTTGATGGGGATTGCATTGGACCTGTAGACTAATTTTGGTTATATAGCCATTTTCACAAAATTAGTTCTTCTAATCCATGAGCAAGGGAGGTCCTGCAATCTAGTATCTTCCTCAATTTTTCTTTAGTGTTTTGAAGTTTGCACTTTAGAATTCCTTAGGATCTTTAGTTAGAATAATTCTTAAATATTTAGTTTTCTGGTAGGCTATTTTGAATTGGTTTGCTGTTTTTATTTCCTTCTCTTCCTGGTTGTTATTGGTATATAGAAATGCTGTTTATTTTTAGCTGTTAATTTTGTATTCTGCTCCTTCACTGAAGGAGCTAATTAGCTCAAAGTGGTCTCTTGTGGAGGTCTTAGGGTTCTTTATATATAGGATCATGTCATCTGGAAATAGGTATAATCTGACCTCTTTGTTCCCTATTTGTATCACTTTTATTTTTTTCTCTTGCCTGATTGCTCCAGCTAGGACTTTAATCACTATATCAAATCATAATGGAGAAAGTGGGCATCCTTGACATGATTCTAAACTTAAAATCAATGTTTTCAATTTTTCAGCACTTTGCATAATATTGGATATATGTTTCTCAAATATGGCCACCAAAATGAGGAGGTACATTTCTTCAATTTTCATTTTCTTTAGGACTTTTAATGTCAAGGCATGTTGAACTTTATCAACCCTTTTTTTTTTTTTTTGCACCTAACGAGATGATCATGTGATTTGTCACTGTGTGTACTGACGTGTTGAACTACATTAATTGATTTGTGTATATTGAATGAGGCTAGCCCAGTGGGATGGATCCTACTAGGTCATGGTATATGGTCTTTATTATTTTGCTGCATTCAGTTTGTAAGAATTTCATTAAGGATTTTTCAACAATGTTCATCAGGGAAATTGATCTACAGTTTTCCTTAAATATGTATACATGTATATATCTATATATATATACACACATATATACACACATAATTAGATATATACAATTACATATATATTATATATATTAAGGTAGATGTACCTTCATGTGGTATTTCTGTTTTTGAGTCTAGGTTATTTGCTTAAAATGCAAAACTATAGATCAATTTCTCTGATGAACATTGATGCAAAAATTCTCAATGAAATTCTTGCAAACTGAATACAGCAACATAATAAAGACCATATACTATGACCTAATAGGATCCGTCCCACTCTGCATATATATATATATATATATATATATATATATATATACACATATATATACATATACATATATACATATACCTATATACATATACATATATACATATATACATATATACATATACATATATACATATATATATACACAATTGTATATATCTAAGATTGGAAAATATAACTGGATCCAACAGGAGAGGGTAGGGGACTAGTGGAGAGGGTGATGGAAAAGATGGGTGGGGGAACACATAGAGGGGTGAAAAAGGACATAATAGGTGCAAAACACAGGATGCAACTCTATGAAAATCACATAATGAATCAGACTATACTGTATGCATCTTAAAAAATACATAATATACCTCATAAATACCTTGAATTATCATTACATGTTAATCAAATAGTTTTTTAAATGCTTAAGAAGATGCAAGTCTCAACAACCCTGATTTAATAATTGCACACTGTATATATGCATTCAGTTATCACTCTATACCCCATAAATATGTACAATTAAAAAATGAATTTAAAGAAAACAAGTAGAAATGTAAAAAGGAAAAAGAAAATGAGTTTGGCTTCCTTGGCTCACCATCTGTCTACTTCATACCCTTAGATCTCCTGCACACGTGCTCCGAGTCATCCTGATATGATACAACCAGAAGCACTCAGTAGTGTCCAGACACACAGGACCACCTGATCTTGAAATTTCAGCCTCCTAAACTGTGGGCTAAGAACATCTTTCATAAAGTTCACAGCTTCTTGCATTATGCAGCAACAACATAAAGCAGACTAAAGACAATGTTCCATTACATCCAAAAGTCATTAAGTGACGTTCAGTATTATAGCAGTGTAGACTAGTTAGAGAGTAGAGCCATAGACCCAAATGCGTGTCAGAATCTGTTTGGTGTAACAAAAACATCCACGAATCTTGGCTTTGGAAATCAGAGCCCAGGCTTGGTGATGTAGACATTTATGTTGAGAGGTACCAGCAATGGAAGATATAGGTTGAGCTATGTGGCCCATGATATGAAAGTACAGTGATGTGAAGAGTATAACTTAAATGAAGTACTGTGGCTGAATGTTTGTGTCTCCCTAAAATTTATATTTTGAAATCTAATTCCAACTTGTTAATATTTGAAGGTGGGATCTTTTGAATGAAAATAGCTCATGAGGATGGAATTCCCATGAATGAATTAAGTACCTTCATAGAAGACTCCAAGAGCTGTCTTACCCCTTCATTACTTGAAGTTAAACTGAGATGTGCACCTTGATGTTGGACTTCCCAACCCCAGAACTGCAAGGCATAACTTTGTATGGCTTATAAACCACCCAATCTATAATATGTTGTTATAACAAACAAAACAGACTATGACAGAGAACCAGATCAGATTGTGTTGCTATAAAGTATGTTATTGAGATAATTGTCAGAACTTCTCTGGGCATGGAGGACTACATAGTATATTATTTTCTGACTAAATTTAATTTAGATTTAAATTTCTTATTTTGTGATTATATTATTATAATACTGGTTTTTATTTCTAGGCTATATATCTGGTATTTTGGGGAGAAGGACCTGGCAACCCCCTCCCAAAATCAATCTGCCATTGAAAACCCTATGAACAGCAGAGAAGCACTGACAATAGTGTTTCTCCTGTTGTACAGAGGGTCGCTATGAGTCAGATACCGACTCGACGGCACCTAACAAGAACAACAACAACATCTGGTATTTAGGAATGATGGAACATCCATATTGACTAAGTTCTCTCAATAAATGTTTTATTAATTTTTTTTTTTTTTTTTTTTTTTTTTTTTCTGTACTGGGGGTTGAACCCAGGGTCTCGCACTTGCCTGCTCTGTAAGTGCTGGACCGCTGAGCTCCACCCCCGGCCCAATTTTTTTTTTTTTTTTTTTTTTACTTTTTGAGACAGGGTCTCACAAGTTAAGCAGACTGCCTCTGGTCTCGAGCTTGCGATCCTCCTGCCTCAGCCTTCCAAGCTGCTGGGATTACAGACATGCACACCACTGTGCCCGGCTAAAAAAAGTTTCATTAATCTTTTAAAGAAACAATGCTAACTAGTATCTGCAGCAGATAGTATCATTTAGCACATTTATATATATTCCATTTTGTAAATACATCTAAATATAAAATAGTTTTAAATGATTACAGGATGTATATTCAGAGTTTCATTGGCTTTATATAGTCTTTGGAGACTTCATTATGTATCAAATCAATCATATTACAATATCATCTAATTATAATAAATCTGATTTAAAACTAATTACAATGTAGTAAGTAGCTTTGCATTAGGTTTTACTCTATTAGGTATGTTGTGACAAAATTTTTTTTCCCAGTACTTGGGGATTGAACCTAGTGCCTCACATATACTTTGCAGATGCTCTGTCACTGCGCTGCACCCTCAGACCACTTTTGTTTTATCTTGACATCTCCCTAGGTTATGGCTTCGAACCTACAGTCCTCCTGCTTGTGTCTTCTGAGTCACTGGGATTAAAGGCTTGAGCTACCTTGCCTGGATTTCATTTTCTATTTTATGGCTGCTATTTTTTATTTTGGAAAAAATCGATGTGGTTATAATCCATTGAAACTACTTAGTCCCCAGCCATTGCTTATTTACTGGTTTTAGACTATTTTATTGTGGGAGACAACACAAAATAACTAATGACACAAACTGCAGTGATGTACTTTATTGTAAGGATAAATTTTTATGGGATCATCAGGTGTCTATTGAATTGAATAATCAAGAATATTTTCAGAATAAGTTATTAAATTTCAAATTTTCATTTTTCATTTTGCATAATAGCCTCCAAAGCTTTAAAATATTAGATAATGCAAATTAGTATTTCTCTAAACATTTTCATTATTCTGAAATTTTATATTGAAGGCTAAGACTTGCTTTACTGGGATATTTCCAATATATTTTTAACACAATGATATTTTCTGTCAAGGTACAATTTAGTTAGGTAGAAGAAAATTGCTTTTAAGTAATTCTAAGGAGGGTATAATTTATCTTGCATGACTGCATTTTTAAAAACAACTACTTATAAAGCAAATACATTTTCATATATTATAACTTGTAGATCTTGATTTAGCCCACAAAAATTGGTGAAAATCAAGCAATTCAAATTGATTGTGCTAAATAAATGATTTTGGTGCATTTGCTGGGTTTTCTGAAAGTTTGTCATATATAAGTTTTGTTACTAGACCGTTTAAAAGCAATAAATGTGGTTATTTTTACATTTCAAATCAATTCTATTAAATTCCAGAGTTCTAGCTATATCTTTGCTCTTGCCCTCCATTTCCTAAATAATCTCTCTATTGATTAGCAATGCTTTGTAAATGCTGAAGCCAGTGGAATAGATTCATTTAGTTTGTGCTCAAATGGTAAAAGTGACCTCAAGAATGCAGTTATTTGTGGTTCTTGTACCTTTCAAGTCGTTGTTGTTCAACTTTTTACAGCTACCTAAGTGCCACAGAGACATTAGTAATGGATTACTGATTTACTAATGTGGTACTTTAAGCCAAAATGTAAAGACCTTATCAAATTCTGGATATTTGCATATATATTGCTGATAATTAAGTAACTGATAGGCAATGCTCTTCTTCCCCTCGTCAGGGTATTTGAAAATGACAAGATATTTAACATAATATGTTTCTCTACCTTAAGTCCACTTTAAAATTGTCTAAGCTCATCTATGATTCATGGAACTTCACTGCAATGCTTCTGCTATACATTTTGCATTAAGGTTAATGTAAACTAGTTACATTTTATATAACCATAAAAACCATAGGAAGAAAAGTAACTCCTTAAGTTACTTTGGATCAGTATTTGATAATGTTTAAGAATAAGCTAGAAAATTGGATCAATGCATTTATTTTATAAAATAATTTGTAATTTCAAAATAAACTGTGACAATCAGGTGGGAACATTTATTTTTCCTGTAAAGCTAGTGTGATTATATTCTTAATCAGATTTAGTTTGCTTGTTCTAGAGCATTTAATTTAATCTATAAATGCATAAGTATTTATTTTAATGTTTTAAAGTTTACATTGCATTTGTAGATGCATTATCTCACTTGATATTCATAACCCTTAATAAGTAATGTCTAAATTTCCAGCCAAAACCCACTGTTATTTCAAATCAAATGAAATAAATATAATCTATATTTTCATTTACATATGTCACACGCATTTTATACGATTCCAACTCAAACAGAAATTATACCATGCATGGAATATGAAAGAGTAAATAATAATTACTTTTCCTATTCTTGATTCCATTTTATCAATTGCATGTCCATATTTATTGCAAGGCCTTCCCCCTGAGCTAAATAAAAGAGTGTTAACAGAAAAAGCTTATTCTATAATTATGTTGTGTCATTACAATTCTAGCTTTTGCTTTAAGTTCTTCTGAAATGTCAAATTTTATTCATCAGATATTTATTGAGATCTTATTTTGAAACAGCTGAAGGGAATAAAATGCATCAGGAGAGAGTGCTCTTGTTCATTTTTATTACAGGGTACATTTTTCAATACACAGTAACTTAAAGATAAATGGGAAGCAGAGCTCTCGGACTCTGTAGCATTCCAGGAAACTAATAATCTCATTGAAACTTTTTGGAAAGATTTTGATAAACTGTATTTTGTTTGAAAGTAATATGTAGAGTTTGAATAAAACTTTGAATTGAATATGTTATGAAGTGCAAATTGGGGGAAAAAAAGCATACATATTTTATTGCAAATGACCACAGTTCAAGCAAAAGAAAGATGGACTCTATTGCCCCAGAATTCAGTAGGACAGTTTATCAATACTTACACTTATCATTTATTATTTTCCTTATAAGAAATTTGAATTCCTTATCTTGGAGCTTAAACTTCTACTCTGCCTCCAGTGATTGAAAACAAATAGACTAAAAACAAAGCCAAATAAATACATAAACACCACCACCAGTATCAACCAGCAACAATAAAATAATGACAACAAAACACACAAAAAGCTATAATTTTCTTGAAATACTGAGTTTAAAATCATATATAATATATACTTATAATTGTATATAAATACATATTATATATTATATATCATTTATGTTTATATATAAATACATGTCATATATATTATATATATATATATATATATATATATATATATATATATATATTTTCTTGCTAAAGTATTTGAACATTTTAAGGTTTGGAAAAACATTCTCCATTGGTCTGAAGAAGGACCCAAACTTTGACTTAACTAACTCCATTTTGTCTGTCTCTGAATCATTCTTTTCTGAATTATATTTTCTCCCAGTTTATTGTAAGATTCATGATCACAGATCTGACATGTGAATTATCCTCTGATGGAAATGAAAACTACCCCCTGAGCAATAACAATTTTTCTTCGCTCCAACAAGATTGTATACGACCATTCCCAAGACAAAAATCAACCTGATCACAACTTGGCCAATATTACTAGGTACATACCCCCAAACCCTTGTCTTTGTTCTTTCCCAATATAACTCCAAGGCAATTATTGACACTAGAAATACAGCTCTTAGCTCTGTCTTCTCAAGGAACCAATGCTGAGAATTCATTCCTTCCCTATGTTTATGTTCACCATCACTTGTCTTCTGTTTTGGCCAACTGGGGTGAGTAGCAAAGCCTCTTTGTATTTTGAACTCCAAAGTTGAGTTTCTGACCTAGGACTCCAATAACAGCTCTGTGAAAATTCTGCCTCTCCCTTACATACTTATTTTCTTACCTTTTGTACATCTGGAGAAGATATAATGGCCAAGAATATGTTAATCACAAGAATCCTCACCACTGTTTGATTGATACCCCACACTGATAACAGGAGATGTGAAAGAAAGGGAAATAATACCTGACAATGAAGTGGTAATAGTGCAAGAGGCAATAGTAGTTGTAGCAAATACAAGTTCCTAGTACAGAAAAGCCAACTGTATAAATTGTAACATATGGTGAACAGTGGTTGTGGGAGAGATTTCCTGTTTCTGGCAAGAGTTTTGACATTCAATCCAGCAGCTTAGTTTCAAGTCTGAAACTTCAGCCATCCCTTTGCTAATTTGAGCCACCAAAAGTTCATGTAAAAGAACAAAACTGAAAGTATATCTGCATAATCTTTGGATATAGAATCAAGTTGTAAGTTTACTATTGACTTATTTTCTCTCCTTTGAGTGTACATAGCTCCATATTTTATTTCAAACACCATATTCAAATTAACTCTAACAGTATCTATAGAGGAAACAAGAGCTTTTTTATGTTTGAGAGACTTCAATAGAATCACAGTACAGTATTATCTAAACTCTGAACTACTAGAAGTACATACAAGAGCAAATCAAAATTAGTACATAACAAAAATAATAAAACTACTTGAAGTCATGTGACATTGTCTCCATCTGCCCTATGTTGCTGTAATTCTCTAAACTCATAAATTGAGTGTGAGATAATCAAGGAATTAAATTAAGCTTGAAGAAAAATTTGAGTACATTTTGATACATAAATAAGAATAATATTTTGCTATAGTATTTTCTGAAATGAAGTAGGAGACAATTACATTAGGTTCCTCTTTTGCTTTCTTACTTTGAAACTTTCTTCCTTGTCAAAAGATCATGATTTCCTTCTCATGTTGTGATTGTTATGTATTTTCAAAGTTGCCAAAATGAAGAAAATACCACTCATTTCACACTACCAGCAATCATGGAGGATATGTGTTCAATAGCTATAAAATATCAATTTAGAAAGGAATTGTTATGGCAAATACATTTTGACAGTGAGTACATAACAACTATGAGGTACTATGTTTAAAATATTAAGTTTGTGAATATAACGTACTTTTTCTTTCTGCTGAAAAATATACAAGGATGTATAGTAGCACAGAGATGTAATATTTTATAAGAATGCAGAGACTTATAATGTGTATGGTAGAACTGTTAATAATGAGCTGGATGGAACCTGACACAATGTCACTGTATACTTATACATTATATGTATTGTTCCACTTGCAGAAAAACAATACTTTGTTATTTTCTTTTACCTGAAATCTATCCAATTACTTTCTTACCTCCCTTTAGAAGTACTCTGTAGTTTTGATTTGGGAGATTATTTCCTGATACATTTATTTTATATAATGACATTCTTGTAATTTCATTTAGACAAATTCATATTAATATTCTATCATAGATGTCATCTTGTATTAAAATTGAAAATTCTCCTATCTCCTTATGTGAAAAGTTGAATTACTCTGTCATGAGATCTTTAATCTGGAAGGGAAAGTTTCATGAAGAGTAAGGAACTTAAAAAGACATTCCAGTACATGAGGTGAAATCAATTGCAATGGCTCATCATTTTGTTACTGTCATTTCATTATTTGCAATAAAACACTTAGGAGACATTGAAATCTTTACAAAAATCCCTATACCACTTAAGAAAAGAACCAGTAAATCTCAGAAAATAATCTCTTTCTGTCATACTAAATACAGTCATACATCATTCAGATTTAACATCATATTTTATATGCTCATCAACTATGGTACAAAAGTTAAAAGGTAAATGTGAAATTCAAAATTTTACTGAATTTTTTCCTTACTATATAAATACATTATGTGTGTTGTTCACTGCCTCAAAGGACTAAATAATTAAAGTAACCTTATGTTCTGTCTTCTTGCTGTGCTGCATCAATGGGAAGGACCAGAGAGGAATCAGAAGATTGTATATTAAAAAAAAGCTTATTAATTTGCTTAATTTGCTTCTGCCATTAAAGGAGCTTATAATACACCTTGCTACTATAATTCAATCCAACTTTGAAAAGTAATACATTGATGACTTCTCTTAAAATGTGTATGTACTTTTGTTGTTGTTATTGTTAGGTGCTGTTGAAACTTGTCCGACTCATAATGACCCTATGTACAACAGATGAAACACCACTCAGTGCTGTGTGGTGCCGGGGACTATGTCAGTGCTCTTCTGCTGTTCATAGGGTTTTCAATGTTTGATTGTTTTGGGAGTGGGATGCCAGGTCCTTCTCCCATTTTGTGGTGCCAGGGTTTGAAAGTGTTTTGAGAATAAATGGAAGAATAAAACATATTTGATTGCCATAGCCCATGTCTACAGCCTAAGATCCAGGGTTTCCAAAAAGTGGGTTGAGGAGTCGGCAATGGGGTAACAGACACACAGCAGCTCGGAGGCAATAGGGAACAGATCCACATTGCCTCCAAGCTGCTGTGTGTCTGTTACCCCATCACTGACTCCTCATCTGCCTTCGGGAAACCCTGGATCTTAGGCTGTAGTCATGGACTGCAGCATTTGATAAATCCGAAAGAATGAAAAATGAAAAAGTAGGAATATGCAGGTGGTAGAACAACTGGAAAATGTGTATTGATAGTTATATATCATTAACAGTTGTTTCCTAATAGATGTATAATGAACACTGAATGCATTAATGAAAAAATGTGCATTAAATAGACCAGAAACACTTAACAAGACTTTGTAATGTACTAGAGAGCACAGATTTACTATTACCAAAATGTTGAAATAGTTTAGTTCTATGCTTATATTGAACTTACTTATAATACAATATCAAAATATACGAGTTGTGATGAAAGGATACAGTGGATGTCTAAATTTTTAAAAATATACTATAGCAAAAGACACACTACCATTAATCCTCCTCAAAATACAACTGGCTTCAAATTCACTTATCCCATCATTCCTGCCACTTTCTGAGGCAGTTCTCAAAGTTCTCTCTCATAAGTGTGTTTAGTTGTGGTGTTATGGTAGCCTCAATATCTTAACTGATTCAGAATGTTTACCTTTCATGGTCATTTTGACTTGGAGAAGAACCAGAAGTGAAACCGTGCCACATCCAGGG
Organism: Pedetes capensis; assembly: GCA_007922755.1. NCBI lineage: Eukaryota > Metazoa > Chordata > Mammalia > Rodentia > Pedetidae > Pedetes > Pedetes capensis. Next base: position 20,993 of record VMDO01019859.1, read on the forward strand.
AATAAGATGGATGAGGACACACTGTAATATTTTTATTTAACAGAAATTGCAATATTGAAGCAATGTGTGACACAAATTTGTTTTGATAGAGGACGAAATTAAAGACACAAAATTAGACTTCTAGAATTGCTTCAGAAAATGACAAGTATGAAGGGATAAGTGTGTTCAAAGTCATGAGGTGTGTTCTGAGAGGGATTAAGGGCAATATGCCTTTTTGGTGAACTCAAGTTTTTATTTAAACATTCATCATAATTTTTATCATACTTCATATACAAAAAATGTCCAAACTGTTAGAATTAAAAACACAATTAAATTATGTCTACATTATCCAAATAGAAAACAACAATACAACTTAAACTGAAGTATGGAAGCAGATATTAAATATGAAATTTTGTTGGAGCAGTGAGTGGTATATGTCTGTAATCCCAGTGACTCAGGAGGTTGAGCCAGGAGGATCACAGGTTTGAGGTCAGAGGAGGCCTACATAAATTAGCAAGACCCTGATTTAATTTAAAATACAAAAAGGGACTGGGGGTTCAGCTTAATGGTAGAGGGGTTGCAAAATAAACACAAGGCCCTGGGTCCAGCCCTCCACTATGGCAAAATTAAACAAATTAAATAAATAAAATCTTGTTGGATATACTTATAGCAATTATTAGAAGAAAAACAAGTTCTGTAAATACATATATTACCAGAAGAAAGTATGATGATGAATAGTTATCTCACGAACATAGTAAAGAAAAAGCTAATTATAACTAAAGGAAGTAACAGAAAGAACAGGAATTAATATTATGAAAGATTCATAGTAAATGGACAAATCTACACCCTGGTTCTTTAGAAACAAACAAACAGACAAAAACAACAAATATATAGATGTAGATATAGATATATGAGAGAAGGACTTGGCAGCCCACTCCTGAAACAATCCCAAAATAATTACTTTTGAAATACCTATAAAGGTTGCTGTAAGTTGGACAGGACTCAACAGCACCTAACAACAGTTATGATTGATAAGTGAACCAATCTGATAAATAACTAACTAATCTAAAAATGGATTTAAAAAACTAATTACAGTAACAATTCATTGAGAAATTATAGAATATCAATAATTGAAATGAATGATAGCCATAACATAATGGAGAGCAAAGAGGGATTCGAAATCATGAGTTAACAATTATTAACATTTGAAATGCTACAAGGTTTTTTAAAGATAGAATTGAAATAGGAAAAAAATATATATTGCAAACTCTAAGGCAACTACTAAAATAGTTTAATAAAGATGCAGATAAAGAGGCAAGATGAAACAAAGGAAAAATATAACAAATAGAAAAAGTAGATATTAATATTAGACTACCTATTACTTTCGAAAGCTATGTCTTCTATATTACAAAATATAGAGCATGAACACCTGAGCAGACAACAAAAAAGAGCCTTATTTCAAAGAATCCTGAAGTTCGGCAATTATGAATTCCTTAGGGTTTTCAAGATATGCCTTGGAATTTCATAATTTTATTTATTCATCTTTAGACTCTTTCTACTTTAAATCACCTTTTATATTCCTATTTCCAATAAAATATTTTGATTATTCAATATATTTGTCATAGCTCAATCCTTTTATTAGGAACTTTTTCTCAACCTTCCCATTTCACATTAAAGAATATCTGATTGTATTTTTTCATTTGTTTTAGTTGAAATGTTTTTCAAAGTTATTTTCATTTGCTACTGACAGTCCTTAAAAATATTGTCATGCTCTTATCCTAGTAGCAGATACATGGCATAGTCACTGCTGTATAACAAATGCTTTCTCAATATTGCTGAATGAATGAATGATTATTAGCCTATTCCCCTGGAGAGAGAACCATACACACTGATAATAGTCATCTCTACCCAAAAAAGACGTAATATAGACATAAAATATCTTAAAATTTCCATAAAATGACCACCTTTCTAAAATAAAAAGGATGTGTTAATTTTAATATTGCCTGTGCAAATTAAATTAGATGTGGCTTGAAATCTTTGTTGCTATTTTTGTCTTATTGAATAAACTGTTGATGTTCTCAGAAGACGGAATACACTCTTTCATCAACACATTGATTTGTCATTATTCTTTACAGTTATTTAAATTTGTGTTATTGTGACACATATCTGTGGTTCATTTTTTTTGTTGTTGTTGGAAGAGATTGTTGCATTATTTCATCTCATGAGAAAGTAGACAAAATACTAGAAAATAGGAACAGGGAAAAATTGAAATATATTGATCTATTTGGAAAATTTATTAAGATCGTGTTTGCTATTGGAATGGGTTATATTCTTCATTTTGATCAAGCTAATTGACTCCTTCCAGAAGTAAAGATCTTTTTATGAAAATGACATCTCCACCAAAGTTAATCTTCTGACATGGAAAGTTTATTGGTCCAATACTGTGTTAGCATGCTCTTTTTGAACACACAGGTTACAACCTTTTTTCCTAAAGAACTTCTTGGACTGACTACTTTTTTGAGATGTGTAATGATTTCATAGTCTTTGTAGAATCTCTATGTATATACATCACAGAGAAAACATTAGGAACTATAAATAGTATGGTTTTGCCATTTACTGATAAGTGTATTATCACACTCATCTGTGCAAATCCTTTAAGCCTCTCTAGTTTATGAAAAGAATTAAACTCTTTGGTGAATTGCTATATAACCAACATATACAGTCAATGCAATAGAAAAAGCAAAACTTCTTTGGAAAAAGAAGCATTTAAAAAATATACAAGTTAAAAAATGCCTACTAGTAGGGTGATGAGTGGTATTGAATGAGAGAGAATCATGTTCAAAATAAATGGAAAACTTAAGACTTAAAATTTGGATTGCTTTCAACATTTTTAGAAAATTGAATGTATAAAATTATTTAAAAATTTTCTGAAGATACTTCTGGAAGGCCCTCACAAGAGTATTTAAATTTTAAGAGTTTTTAAAAACATATTAGAATTTATGTGACATATAGATCTTCTAAAAGGACAAATATTGAATATGTATCATAAACCATGTAATGGGTAAGATACAGCTCCTGTTCTCAATCCATAATGATTTCAATTTTAATACAATATCACACATACATAAAAATAAGTCTTTGTTAGATTATTTGCTGGAATTGTGATATATATTTTATCATCTGTTAATATATCCTTGGGGTTTAAAACACAGTTATTAAAATTTTTGTAGCAGAATTTCCTCATGATCTCAATATAGATTGGAAAAAGAACAATAAATCTGTTACTAGGAGAATGGTTGTTATTTATATCAGTAAGAAGAAATCTTCTTTTAGATAGCTCTGGTTACAGACTTCCTATCTGTCAATGACCCATCTCTATTCAATAGTTAGTCATCTTCTATTTCATTTCATTCTTTTATTTATTCTAGGAGTTTGCTTTGGGACAAATTTAGTAGGGGAACTTGCTTAAAACTATATAGTATTATCAATATTCTAGTGTCATATGGAAAAATAGTAAGCATTTCAGTAACTATATGAACCACCATAGGAAACTGTTATGACATAAACAAGGATAATATTTTCAGCATGAAATTTCATATGCATATTATATACAATTACTACTTTAAATGTTTGAACTACTCAGGTTAATATGGGGCTGAGATTTAGGTCAGTTGATAAAGCCCCACTCTGCAGTCTCTGAGGTCCCGAGTTCCATTTCCAGCACCTCAAAAGTGGGAGAAGGACATGGCAATCCACTCCCAAGGCAATCCTGAAACAACCAGCCATTGAAAACCCTATAAGGGTCTCTATGAGTTGCATGTAACAACAACAGGATAATAATATTTGATTTAAAAAAAATCTGTGATTGGTAGAAATTGTTAGCAACTTGCCCACAAAATTAGAGGAGAATGAGAAAATCTCTGGAAAATATCAAGGCCACTTGGTGTAATAAAATGTAGATTTAGGTTACTCATAATAAATTGTAGATTTATGTTTACTCATTTTAATAATGTCACAGATTATCAGCAAAGTTCTTCAAGCTAAAAGCAACATCTAAGGCTATTCTACAAGAAAATAAATTCCTTTAAAATAATCAACACAAAAAGCTTTAACCACAGCAATAAGATCCTTTAAAAAATGAAAAAAAAATTAAGTGAAGAAAATAATCACTAATAACAATCCTACTTGAAAATTGTTATTTTTAGGTGAGTCGATTCACACTGACCCTCATAGGGTTTTCAATGGCTGATTGCTTCTGGATTGCTTCCAGAGAGGATTGTTATGTCAGTCTCCAGTTTTTACAGTCCTGAGGATTGAACCTACACAATCAAAGTGTGTGGAGTAGCAGTCTATCAACTGAATTAAATTCCAACCCTACTTTAAAATAGAATTTTCAAGTACCTTAATTTTAAGATACTGCTCAATGATATTTGACCCTACTAACTAATTTACTCTCAAGGTGAGAAAGAATTCTGTGATTACAGGAGTTTAAATGCATCCTTAGTCAGATTCATCAGTGAAATTCCAAATTTGAACTCAAAGCATAAAAAAAAATTCTTTTGGAGTTATTATTCTAAGAACAATATATAAACTTATTTTCAAAAAAATAAAGATAGGAAACACACGGGTGAGTTTCATAACTAACCTTCCTAGGAATTTGTCCAAATGCTCTTGAAGTAAGCTTGGGTTTAGCTCAGTTGGTCAGTGCTGCTCTCTGGTCTCCTCTGAGGCCCTGGGTTCAATCCCCAACACTGCTAAATGGGAGAAAGAAGTGGCAGCCCACTCTTGAAACAATCTCAAAAAGCAATCAGCCATTGAAAATCTTATGAGAGCCACTATAAATCATTCACATTCCACAACATCTAACAATAAGAAAAAAGCAAGTAAGCAGGTTCAAAACAGACTAATATATTTACAGCACTCAAATATTTTGCTGTTAAAAAACTATATATATATATATATATATATATATATATATATGCATATATATATATACATATGAAATTAGTTGTATAAATTGAGATAATTGAGATTGGTAATTTTCATTTTTATTCTCAAGAATTAGTAACATATCTCACTTTTAAATCTGAAGCACACTATTTTATATAGAAATAATACTTAAGGAAGTCCAATTTGACAAGATTGTACTGGGGAAGAACACATTGGCAAATGTTGGGATTTTAGCTCTAGCCTGGTTAAGATTAGGGCCAAACCCTCAACATAACAAATGGCCGGTGTCGTTAAAGAAGGACCTGGGGAGACCTTCTGGTGGTAAAAAGGGTAGGTAAGGTTTATTGGGTGCTCCCCCGATGGAGAGCAAGAAGCAAGCAGCCCCTGTAGAGCAGAGCTCTCTACCCTTTAAGTGCTGGCTAAGTGCTGCAGGCTAAGTGCTGGTACAGCTCTGACTTTAAGGCACAGCCACAGCCGCTGGTGTTCCTTGGAGGTCAGTTGGTCTTGACTCTCGCAGCTCGCCTTCTTTACCTTCCTCCTTCCCAAAGATGGGAGGAATTAGAAGGCTCTTCGTGGCTTGCTAGAATCGTTCAGCTCTTCGGGGCCCCTGGGCTTGATTCCGCCGGCTTGCTAGAAGGTCTTGCTGGAGTAGGGAGCGTTGGTCCAGGTGATGGGTTTCAGGTAGCAGTTGAAGGACGGTCAGAGAGGTGAGGGTGAAGGGGGTCCAGGAGCCCTACTTGTATAGGGTCCTGGAGGGGTCACATGGTGGGATTCAGCCAATCAGGGCACACACCTGACAGGTACAGCGGGTAAACTGACATACCTGCCAGGTGGGGACAGTTATTACCTGAAAAGGCTGAGGGGAGCCAATCAAAATTAGGGTGGTTAGGGCAGGTCAGGCTGGCCAGGGTCCATCTTTGCTCACTCGATGGGAGGGGCTGGTGTGAGTGAGTGAGATGAGCCCTGGGGTCAACTAAGGGTCAGCCCCTCAGGCTGTCATGAGGGACCCTAGTTGACAAATATAATTTTAAAAATCCCCAACAGGCAAAAACCATTTTAAAAGTTGCTTCTTAGTTAAGACAGGAAGTCAGAAGATATGATTGGTGATAATGAAAGAAAAATAAGCTTTTAGGGTATTTAGAGCTTATAGAGATCACTTCCTATCATATATCTCATGGTAGTAAAGAAGAATACATAGTAACTTTGTGTTTTCCATTTAGTTTTTCTTAATACTAAAACTCCTCTAATAAGATAAATGCAAAACTACCAATCAATTTTAAAAGTAATTGCTGCAAGTGTTTATATTCACATCTAATAATTAGTACTTTGATAAATGATCTTGTGGTTACTGCTATGCATATTCCTTAATAAGCCTTTATGATTATTGGCTCATTGCAATCATATACAATTTAAACTGTATCTACAAAGATGACAAATCTTGTTAATATTCCAATTTATTAGTTATTTATTAAAACAATAAATTTTTTCCTTGAGCATCCAATGTTCTCACCTTCTATTCACCTTTAAGCAAGATTAAGTTTTTAAGCATTCTCAGAAAAGCAAAAATAACAAAATAACAAAAGTGAAACTGATCTTCTAATAATGGTTTTAGAAAAGCTAGAGAACAGTCACATCATGAGTAATGTTGTTGTGGTTAAGTGCTATACAGTCTGACTCATAGTGACCCTCATATCTCTTATTGAAAGACTCAGATATACCAAGCAACAAATTTTTCCTTTTTTCCTTCTTTCACATGAACTAATGTTGAGCACTTTTAATTAACTCGAGCATTCTGTTTTACTTCACCCTTTGTTCAAAGTAAAAGGCTTACATGGATACCAATTCCACGGGTATTCAAGCATGCTTCATAATGTTTCTACCACCTAGATATTATCTAGGGCTGGGATTTAGCTCAGTTGGTAGAGCGCTGTGCTGCAGTCTCTGAGATCCCGAGTTCTATTCCCAGCTCCACAAAAATGGAAGAAGGACTTGGCAATCCACTCCCAAGGCAATCCCGAAACAGTCAGCCATTGAAAACCCTATGAGGGTCATCTATGAGTTGGATAGCGACTTGACGGCACCTAACAAATAAGATATTATCTAGTAGGTTAGGATCTAGACAGAATTCTAATGTAAAGTGAATAAATCCATCTACTATTAAAAAGTAAACTGTATCAATTCAACAAATAGTTACTGAGTCCCTACTATGTGATGTTCACTGTTGAATACACAGTGGAAAAATTTATAAAACATTAAAGTGTAAATGAATAAAAGACAAGAAATCAAGGTGTAAATATAGTTTAAATATGACATTGATTTAATAATTAAAATGTTACTGTTCTCAGCATTCAGAGAAAAATGCATTATAGTAAATTATATTTCACTTTAACTTGTACAAGGAAATATTTAACACTACTCTTTATACAAAGTTTGTCTTTGAAAAACCAAATATTGATGAATTAAGTGAAAAAATTAGTATTCATGATATATAAAAGATACTTATAGAATGATGCTAAGCTGCTCTTACAAAGACAGAAGTGAACAGATTGTGAAAAATATTACCTGGGAATAGGAAAGTAAGGCTTTTAGTCAGTCTAAATGGAAACATATTCTAATTATCAGGGAAGCATTTTGAGGAAGCTTTTCTTTCCTTTCTGAAAACAATTCAACAATGTTGGAAGTTGTCACAGTAAGAGGTTAAGAAAAACCTGTGTGAAACACAGAACTTGACATTTAGAAACCATTTTCAATTTTGTAATTGACTTCTTATTCTTAAGGAATTCAATTAAAGTAATTTGTTATGTGCTGGATAAATGGATCCTGAACAAGATAATTTATTAAACTTTCTAGATTTTCTCTGTCTTGGAGTGTTTTTAATGGTACTTTAAATAATTCATGTCCCTCAGAATATTTCTGTTAGATTCTTTTCTAGTTCATTTTGTATTATAGTCTATTCATATTCAAATATATCAGGTAATTCAGTTGAGATCAATGAACAATTTAGTTTCTACAAATTACAAATATTTGCTTTAACTAAGGTAAAAATGTAGTATAGGATTGGAAAACTACAAATGTAAAATCATTTCTGAAATAAATGATTATTTTGTTATGTGTAAATGCTATTAGCTAAGAAATATGGTTCATGTTAGTCCTTGTAACTTTTACAATAAAATAACCAAAGGGAAGAACAGATATCAGGTAAAAAGGCACAAGGAAGCAATATTTCCTGCAGGTGTTCTGGGGGAAATAGCACTTTAATTTTATACTTTCACATGTACTAAATATGGCATACAAGTTTAGTAACTACTTTTTGGTAATTTCTCTAACAGTTGCAGTAAATAAGGATATCATTTTTATTTGGGTGTTAGTTTTGGACTAAAAAGAATTTATTGAACAACTTTTTCTTATATTTCCAAAATATCAAATTTATATTGAAATATGGGCAAGGTACTCATATAAATGTGAATTTATATAGTATAGTTTCTGTTGGGGAGTGGGTAGCTATTTGATAAAGTGTGGCTAGGTAAGATCTCACTCATTGGATGATTTTTATTAGATATCTGAAGGAACAAAAGAAATAGGTTTGTACATATCAGCAAATAATATTCAGAGAGAGGAAATAATGTGCTTCAGAAGGGAACTACAGAGTTTTTAAATGATGTGAAGATTATAGGTTGTCATAAGTACTATGCCTTTTTAAAAGTATATTGAAAATATAATCACCATATGACTGTAAACAGAAATGTAACATGTCTTATATTTTATACAATTGTGTGGTAAGATTACAGAGGGACAAACACAGATGTATGTATAATAACCAGCTGTAAGTCATTGGAGTAATTTGTATGGCATGATAGTAATGGGAATGAGAATTTAAAAACTAAAATTAAGGAAAGAAAAAAAAAGAAAAAACCAAGAAAATGATGAGCAGAAGTCAAAATAAGGACATATTTGAAGGCAAAGGCATAACCTAGGGGATATGTGAACAGTTGGACCTAGAGAGAGAGGACAGTAAGAGAGAGAATATAAGGTAAAGACTATAATTTTTTTCTAAATTTAACTATAGAGATGCCACTTGATGAGATATTAGAAAGGATCATTCTGAGCTTGTTAGTGGAGAAATGAATGTGTAAGTAGAGTATATATACATTTGAAAGTATAAAATCTTCTAAGTAATAAATCAAGAGGGAAAGGATATTAGTTAACTTCTAAAGTACTCAGTGGTCAGAGATACAAAACAAAAAGATATAAAACTCAGGAAAAATTGCAAACGAGGAGAGAAAAACCCTGAATGTTAGTCTTGAAACAAAGAAAGAGCATTTGTAGTGTCTACATAAAATCAATTGCTTCTTCACACTTCAAACACTTGAAATATTTTCTTTTTGTTTCAATGTAACATTGTATGTGTTACAGGATCACATTTTATTTATTTATTTAATTGAAATTTTGTTATATATAGTCCATACCTGAATTAATGATAGAACAATTTATGGTTATTATTCATTTGCTAGGGGATTCATAACAAAGTAACAAAGATGCAGTGGCTCAAAAAACAGACATTTGGCCTCACAGTTCCAGAGGGTGGAAGTGGAAGAAAAACGTGCGAGGGTTGATTCTTTCTGAGGACTGTGACAGCAGAATCTGTTGAATGCCTCTCTTCTTAGCTTGTATGTGGCAATCTTCTTTCTGTCTCTTCACATTGTCTTCCAAGTATGCATGTAAATAGTCAATATCCAAAACTATCCTTTGGAAAAAGACATGGGTGATATTGGATCAGGTCTTGCTTTATTGTTGTTGTTGTTGTTAGGTGCTGTGGAGACAGGTCTGATTCAGCAACTCTATGTACAACAGAACATATGTACACTGTGCCACTGTGAATGAAACACTATTTGGCACTATATCTGACAGTGCTTCTCTGCTATTCGTAGGGTTTCCGATGGCTGATTGTTTCCTGAGTGGGCTGCCAGGTCCTTCTTCCAGGTCACACTTTGTTGTTGTTGCTGCTGCTGCTGCTGTTGTTGTTAGGTGTCTGATAGTGTTTTCAATGGCTGAGTGTTTTTTGTTTGTTTGTTTGTTTGTTTGTTTGTTTTTGGATAGTTTCAGGAGTGGCTTGCCATGTCCTCCGATTTTTGCAGTGCTGGGGATCGAACCCAGGTCCACAGAGAGTACAGAGCCAGACTCTACCAACTGAGTTAAACTCCAGTGCAAGGTCACACTTTCAATTGCTTCATTACTAATTACCTTAAGATCACATTCTGTTATACTGGGCATCATGGGCATCAGGATCCGAACACTTTTTAAGGACACACAATTCAACTGAAAACAGCAGACTACTGAAAAAATAGTTTGGGAGATTTGACAACAATTTTTTTTTTTTTTTTTTGCAGTACTGGGGATTGAACCTAGGGCCTCGCGCCTGCATGCTCTGCCCCACTGAGCTGCACCCCCAGCCCAGATTTTTACTTTTTTGAGACAGGGTTTTGCTAAGTTACACAGACTGCCTCTGGTCTTGAACTTGTGATCCTCCTGCCTCCGCCTCCTGAGCTGCTGGGATTACAGGCATGCGCCACTGCGCCCAGCTGATTTGACGGCAATTTTATGTAAACAATTATGATTCATTTTTTTCCTGAAAAATAATTTAAATGAATGATTATTGCATATTCACTATCAATGCGCTTTCCTAAACCAGATATTTTTATCCAAATTATTTTGCTACCCTGAATTCTAATTTGTATATATTAATCATAAAGTTAAAAAACTACTGAGACAATTTCTACCCAATTAGAACATTAAAGACTTTGTCTACATAGATGCTTTGGATCCTGCCATGTGACTGTTTACCCACTTTGGATCCTGCCATGTTACTGTCTGGGATGCAATTATTGATAGAAATTTACAGGTGTTTTGTAGTGATATTATTCCTCTGGCTTTATTTCCCATCAATGCAGTTTACTTACAGTGGCACAGGAACAGAATGATGGACATAATTCTTTCTGTACATATCACCAAGATGTGGTTGGTTTCTGAGATTAAGGATAACCAGATCCACATTTTGTTTCTTTGATTTGTTTGCTTATTTGTTTAATTAATAAACTTTATTTTTAGAAATGTTTTAGGTGCATGGTGAAATTATGCCAAAAAGCACAGAGTGTCTCCATATATTCCCTCTGCCCACACATGAACAATACCCCCTACAACTGACATTAACTTGAACATTTGAAGAAGCTTCATTAGCACGTTTTTATCACCCAAAGTTTTTAGTTTCTTGTTTTCTTCTTTTCTTTTCACTTCTTTTTGCCTCAAAGTACTGGACATTTGAACCCAGGTGGTGGCACATGCTAGGCAAGTGCCTTACCACTTAACTACATCCTCAGCCCACTTTTAATTTCTTATTTTGAAACAGGGTCTTGCTAATTTACACAGGCTGCCTCTGGTCTCGAACTCATAATCTTTCTGCTTCAACCTCCTGAGTCATTGTAATTACAGGTGTGTACCAGAGTGTAAGGCTTTAGGCTTTACTCTTGACGTACATTCTGAGTTTTGATAAATGTACCTAATATTTAATTATCCTTTTTTTTTTTTTTTTTTTTTTGGTGCTGAGTATCAAACCCAGGATGTTGTGAATGCTAAGCAGGCACTCTCTACTACTGAACTACATCATCAGCTCTAATTTTTAAACTTTAAAAAAGTTCCAATTATAAACTTTCACTTGCAAAGATGAGTATACTACTACCATATCAGTATATTATAGTATATCTTCGGTATATACTACGGTATATCTATAGTATATCTTCTACAAGTATATCTTCTACTGTATATCTACAACATATCTTCTACAGTATACTACAGTATATCTACAGTATATCTTCTACAATATCTTTTCAGTTGTGTTCATTTATTGCCTAGAGAGCATGGGTTTTTAAATCTATGGAATTCAGGAATTATTTATCCATCTGAATTTTTCCCTATGTTTGACATAAAACACTTGCACAAGAGGCATCAAAATGAGGTAGCCAAATATGAGTACATGCAAAAAATTGGGGAATATAACCCACATATGCATATGAGTTTTACTACATATTAGTCAGAAGGTTCCATAAACTTTTTAAGTTGATGAAGGTGTGGCCAAAAGTGATAGAATAGCTGCGCAGTGGAAAAAGTAAATGCTGTATTACTCTATACCCGGCCAACATTTATCAATAAAAGGAATAAAGACAAAAATAGTGTGAAACAGGTGGGTTCATGAATAATCAACTTATAGTCACCTCTTATTATTTTGTCAGGAATTTGCATTACTATGGCAGGATTCCAGCTGATGCTTCCGTGCAGAGTAGCCTGAGAGTCTTGTATAACACATGAAGTTAACAAATTCCAGAAAGAACTATGTATTATCAGTTTGAATAAGATTTGGAGACAATAAAGCAATAATACATTTAAGTTAATTTCCAGAATATTATTGGCAGCATTTTCTATCACTCTGTAGAAATAACAACTGCACATAGAGAATAGATACACCATAGCTACAGCATAGAAAATCACACTACAGAAAACTGCGGCCTATGATCTCATTTTGTCCTTGAGTGGGAAATGCAAATGAATAGTGAAATATTTCGTGTACCAATCAAAGATTTATAATAGCAAAGAAGCTCTAGAATAGTGGGTAACAAGGGAAAATCTGAGAGTCTGCAGTACGGTACTTTATGAATACTATTCTGGAGTTTCAGGGTCTCAACCAGGCAAGTGCTATTTCAGGGAAATGGTTACCAAGTTATCATTAAATCCTATAATTTCTAAAATTTCCTGAGTTCTTTCTTGATTGTACAGTTCTTAACTGTCATAAAAAGTTAGTAAACATGTCACAAACCGTAAGTTACCAGCTGCTATCTTTGCAGATATCATGCAGCAAATGATAGACAAAAAGCAAAATTGCAACTTATCTTTGGAGACACAGGGGTTCTTTTCACCAAGGTTATTTTTAACATGATAAAGTGATATTTCTACTTAAACTTCATTAGAGAATGAAGAAGCTATTTAATAATTCATATTTTGACGATGGTTAGTGCCTCCCTCAAATGAAAGGTCATTCAAGTCTTTAATCAGATGCTGAAAGAAACATAAAGGTATTTCAGGGCACCTCTGTGACATATTTGTCTAGGCATGTTTCTGATTTTCTACACTGAAAGTACACAGAATACAAATATTGACTTTGAAAAATGTACAGCTACAGTAAAAAAGACAAACAGAATTCTGTCACACCAAAATAAAGGACATCTGAAAGAACATAGACAATAATACTTAAGAGTACTAAAACAGAAAAATAGCTTGTAATATTTATAGCCATGATCCTGAATAAATTCATAGCCTTTCTCATGAGGTTTCTTAACTGATACTGCAAGGCTTTATAAATGTTATAATTAAGATTCTTTGTACTAAGTTCTTTATCTTATTATCTTAAAATACACTACAGAATTTTGGATAAAGGTTGTCTATGGTCATTTTTAATTGTTAGAGGTTTTGTATGGAGAATGAAAATATCTACTTATTCTTGTACTCCACAAGATAGATCAGTGATAATTGTTCTACATTTACCAAAATTAGTTGAAGTAATATAGAGTTTGTACTATCAAATTTAAAATCAGACTAAATTAGTCTTAGATCTTCATGAAAGGAAGATACAAGGACTCTCTGGTATCCTCTAACTTCAGTGAAGAATCTGATCCAGACTTCAAAGACAACCTAATTCCAAATGCAAGTTGTAATAGCATGTTCTATAAAGGTACACTTACTACGGGACTGCAACATGTTTTCAGACTTTAATTATGACGTACTACCTCACCCCCAACAGCTTGGGGAAGAAATTGTTCTGTTGCCTGCTGAGGTAAAGTGATTACATAGGCCCACAAAACTCCTGAGGTAATGGAAGGTCAAAACCTATGCAGTCAACCAGGCAAGTGCTATTTCAGGGAAATGGTTACCAAGTTATCATTAAATCCTATAATTTCTAAAATTTCCTGAGTTCTTTCTTGATTGTACAGTTCTTAACTGTCATAAAAAGTTAGTAAACATGTCACAAACCATAAGTTTTGTTTTGCACACACCTAGGTGTGTGCAAATTTCACATGTCAAGGTGAAGGAGAAATCTCATATTGAAATAGGAGCCGAATATAGTCTATGGCCCTAAAGATCAGTCACTCAAGCTTAATTGAGTTACTATGTACGAGGAATTCTCCAGGAGTTTGGACAGCAGACATCAAATCTAAATATCGCAATTTGAAAACAAAAACTTATTTATTATTATCCAGACAGATTCATTCAGTAGAATACCTAAGAATATAAGGGCTTTAGTGTTATCAATTATCTGAAAGAAAAGTGTTAAATTTCTATTGGGATACTACATTTAAAAGAATAAATAAATTTCATAAACTATGATAAGCCCATACTGAAAATAGTTAAAGCATAAAGTTTGCTCTTCAAGTGTAATAAATTTACCTTAACACTTAGTGTATCAATTTGAGTATTGCTTGAAGTGGTTTGCTAGTAATTGTGAAAGTAATCTACCACCTGGTATAAAGTATGTTAGATTAAAACATATTCTTAAATTTGATGTTTCACTCTACCAATATTATAAATGGTGTGTCATAACTTGGAATATTTTTGAGCTTATGCATTATGGTACATTAGTGCACATGTACAACAATAAATCTTGGCTAAGTAGTTCATTGCATCACAGAAAATTTTCTTTCTAATGAAGTAAATTCCTTGTCCCTTAGCTTTTATACCAAAGTTAGTTTAACTAGAACTATATTCAGTGTTATTTTAACTATATAGTTAGTTAACTATATAGTCAGTATTGTTAGTTTAACTATAAACTTTATTCAGTACCCTAAATAATTGTGCCTACAACCATACAACCCTGATGCCCATTCTCATTTGATCTCTGAAGATAAACAGGGTCAAGCCTGAATACTGCCTGGATGGCAGATTGCTTGGGAATACAGAATGCTGTACAAAGGGGGAGAAGAACCTGGCAGTCCACTCTTGAAAGAATCAGCCATTGAAAACTCTATAAATAGCTGAGAAGCACTGAAAATGCTGGGCATGTCACAGTGTCCAGAAGTGTTTCATTCTGTTGTACATAGGATCACTGTGAGTTGAACCAACTTGATGGCACCTAACAACAACAACAATAAATAATTGTTACTTACACTTATATTTTACACCATTTATATGCTAAAAACTAAATAATAATCAGTCTTTGAGGACTGACTAGTCATCCTCAATATACGTATTATTGTTGTTGTTATTAGGTGCCATCAAGTGAGGTCTGACTTATAGGGACTCTTATATGGTTTTCAATGGCTGATTGTTCCCACAATTGCTTTGGGAGTGGATTGTCAAGTCCTTCTCCTGTTTTTGTGGTGCTGGGAATCAAACCTAGGTCCTCAGAGAGTATGGAGCAGCATTCTACCAACTGAACCAAACCCCAGCCCAACATATATATTAGAGATGTTCCACATTATTTCCTTTCAAATATTTAATCTACTTCTTTATATTATTGAAGATTTTTTATTACAACTCAACGTAATTTGGATTGCTGATGACCCTTATGTTGTATATTGCCATATAGTTTGTTTTATTATTCACAAAAATCAGTGGAATATCTCATTGAATATTGATGTTTACTCACAGTGTATTCTAGATATTATAGATGGCAAAAATCATAAATGGGCAAAGATAAAAAGGTTATAAAAGGTAGATATCAGAAAAAAGATCTCTAAATGTTGGATAATAGTACAAATTATCAGACAGGAATAATAAAATGTTACAGTTTGCACATCTACATAGTGAGAAGAAAGCCAACTTGCTCCAAAGTGCTATAGGGATTTAAATATTGGGTGTCATTGAACTTGAGAGTTTTGGTGGGGATTTGTGAAAAGCCATTGTAAAACAATATTTTATACTGAGATCCACTTTCACACTTCATAGAGAAAGAGGTGACTGTCTTTCTTACTCTTTTAAAAGAAAGTAAATATATTGTCTAGAAAGTATACTCAAGAGAGCATTTAGGTTTAGGCACTATCTGCCTAGATCAAGGTTGGGATGGCATATTGAAAATTAAGGCATTAATTAAAAGCATATATACCCTAAAATGAGTTCTTCAGTTACAGTAAGTACAAGAATTGTACCTGGAATACCCAGGGCTACTGCTTCTCCATCTTCCTTAGGACAAAGATGAGAAGCTTCTTTCCTAAAGAAACATACCAGTTCACAGTGAAGACCTGTAAATGCTAACATTAAGTAGATTGCAATAAAATTATTGGATGTTCCCAAAACACAGTAAAGCCTAACATACCACCAATTGAAACCTATAAACTCAGAATTTATAATCATTTTAAAGTACTTTAAGAATAAATGGGCAACCAAGTATTACCAGGTATTTGAGGAAAGACTCTATAACGATAATGTATGAGGAAAGATCATTACCTATTTGAAGGAAGAAGAGGATGTTTAAAGAGAGGGTGTGAGAACTTAAGTAATTCATTGCATCACTAAGAATAAGCTTGCTGGATGAATTTAGTACTATTCCAAGCCATGTTAACAGTCATTTGTACTGGTGATCAAATATGTGTAGTAATACACAGCTTGGGTAATTTTTTTCCACTAAAACTCAGCTACTCCATAAAAATTTCTATTAGTTTATATATGGTAGACCCTGAGATATTACATTTATTTAATTTATTGACTGATTGCAGTACTAGGGGGTCAAACCCAGGGCTTTATTTATTTTTATTTTTATTATTATTATTATTATTATTATTATTATTATTATTGCCTGCAGCTGTAGACCTGTGGCATCAGATCTCAGAAGCTAAGCTGGGTTGGGCCTGGTTAGTACTTGGTTGGGAGACCACCTGGGAACACCAGGTGCTATAGCCTTGGAGACAGACCTGGCAACCCACTCCCAAAAATCAATCTGCCATTTCAAATCCTATGAACAGCAGAGAAGCACTGACAACAGTGTTTCATTGTTGTATGTAGGTTCACTATGAGTCGGATACCAACTTGACGGCACCTAACAACAACAACATTGTTATTATTATTTTATTATTATTATTATTTTGAGACAGGGTCTTGCTAAGTTGCACAGGCTGGCCCTGGCCTGTAACTCATGACCCTTCTGCTTCGGCCCCCAGAGTCTGTGTCTTCTATGTCTGTGTCTAAAAGTGTTTTCATGGCACTTGGCCATCACAGTTTCTTAAATATGATTACTGAATGTCTCACATCTAATTATAGTTTAAACTCTATCCCCTTGATGATAGATTAAACCATAATGTCATTCATTATTCACTGTAGCTGTAAGTCTTGGATGTACTCAGTATTTGCAATGATATCTGTTAAATTCTCCTCGTTAATTCAAAAGCCATTTTTCCCCATGTATATACTGAACATTGTAGAGAAGCAGTATGTATCATGGAATTAATTGTATCCCGAAGCCCATGATCACTGTCCTTGTAAGAAATAAATGTAGAGAAATAAACACAGATACACCGGGAGACCATGTATCCAAGGAAGCAAGAGACTAGAGTGATGTGTCTACAAAACAAGGAATGTCAAAGATGGCTTGTTGTTGTGTTGTTAGGTGCCGTCGAGTCGAGTCCGACTCATAGCGACCCTATGTACAGCAGATCGAAACACTTGCCGATTCTGTGCCAGGCAAACAATCTTATTTATGTTTAAGCCCATTGTTGCAGACACTGTGTCAATCCATCTGGTGGAGGGTTTTCCTCTTTTGCGTTGACCTGCCACTCTCCCAAACATGATGTCCTTCT
>VMDO01019860.1:0-38758 GCA_007922755.1 Pedetes capensis
TGATTTCCCTGGTCTTCCACATTTCCCTGCCACGACTTCAGCTTCCCAGTTCTTCTGACAACTTCCAAGGACCAAGTCCTAACTCAGACCTCTTGTTCAAAACACTCACTCTGGTGGTGCTGCCTTGACTGAACTCTGATCAACAGATTTAACTCCTGCTACACACCCATTGTTGTTGCTGTTAGGTGCCGTTGAGTTTATGTACAACAGGCGAAACAATATTGTTGTGCTTCTCTGCTATTCATAGAGTTTCAACAGCTGATTGTTTTGGGGGGAGTGGATTACCAGGTCCTTCTCCCAAGACTACAGCAGCTGGTGTTCCCAGGCGGTCTCCTATCCACATACTAACCAGGTCCAACCCTGTTTAGCTTCCAAGATCTGATGGGATCAGACGTCACAATGGTATGACTACAGGCTTACACACCCACAGAACTGGAATATAATGCAGCCTGAACAGCACTGCTATTTGGACTGATTAGCAGATGCAGTAGTGTAACAGCCTATTAGTTTCTTTGTTTGTTATGAGAGATCATGGAAAAATACAAGTTTTTCCAATATCTCTCTAGTATATATTGATGCTTTGAGAGAAGGACATGGCAATCCACTCCTGAGGCAATCCCGAAACAATCAGCCATTAAGAACCCTATGAGGGTTGCTATGAGTCGGATACAACTCAACGGCACCTAACAACAACAACAACATACATAGATGCTATCCAATTCCAGAAACTTGAATGTTCATCCAGTGAATTGGTCAGGGAATATCTTATTAAGGAAATTTTATAGCAAAACAAGTCAGTCTCTTGGGAGTAATAAAATCACAACAAAATTAAAAAGTCCACTGTTTAAAAACTGCTTTGCTTTTATATAAAAATAAAATAATGATGTCCTGTGAATTATGTTGTTGTTGTTGTTGTTAGGTGCTGTCGAGTCGGTATCCGACTCATAGCGACCCTCATAGGGTTTTCAATGGCTGTTTTGGGATTGCCTTGGGAGTGGATTGCCAGGTCCTTCTCCCATTTTTGGGGTGCTGGGAATTGAACTTGGGTCCTCAGAGACTGCAGCACAGCGGTCTACCAACTGACCTAAATCCCAGCCCCTGTGAATTATAGCACCTTTAAATAGAGTTAATCCCTTATACACGCATACTGCGAATCAGAGAAAAAATTTAAATAAGAGCAATCCCTTTAATATCCTATCCCATGAGAACCTAAAATGGAGCAATTTTATTTTAGAAAAGCTGTGTAGTTTTACTCCTTCCTTCACAAGAGGACTCTTACCATAGTGATGATCTGAGGGTTTTCTTGCTTGGCTAAATCAATGATATCCACACCATTATAGTAGAGATTTTCTAAACATCCATGAAAATTTTTATGGGGGAATGACACTGATTTTTCAGGTGCTGGAATCCCTCCGAAGCTGATCTTAGAAAGAAAAATGGCATCAATAATATTGTTTAGTGATTTTATGATAACCTGCTTCAATAATTATGATTAGCAACTATAGTTCTAATCATCATACACAGATAAGTTCTCATCACCTGAAAAAAATTAAGATACAGATCTTAAAAACAAATTTATATGCATTAAGTCTTCATTTACACTAGAGCTTGATGATTCTTATAAGTTGTTAATCACACCTGGTTGTGATATTTATTGCTTGATGAAGAAAAATCCTTGGTAAAATTCGATCTGTGTAAGGATGTAACTCATTATGACATTTCATTTTGTATCTATTTCCAGCACACATTGATATTTGCATATTTGGATCAACTGTTAATAAGTTAATCTGTTGGCTGGCATATGCTCCCCCATAAATCTACACTGCTTAGGAGTACCCTGTAACACAAAGATGTCACAGAGCATATCCTAGTTTTGCTGTGAAAATTGCATCTCTTTGTGGGGAAAATTTCCTACATATGAAATACTGTGGCTAGACACTTCAGGTAAGGATGCTCTCACACTATCATAAAAAAAAATTACCAGTGTGAGAGGAAGATGGAGATTCCACTGCCCTGTGCTGAAACCTGGCGCTATGAGCCAGGCCACTGTGGGAAAAGCTTCCCCAGCCCTGTGATTTATGTGGAGGTGGGGTCTCTATAGCAAGCTTTCTGTTGGGAAGTTAAACTACATGAACACCATAGAATCAGTATGATTTGAAATGTAACCATCACACCTCATAATCAAGGTCCAGGTAGCTGAATTCTCCCTGCGCGTGGAAACGATGCCGGTGCTCATCTACTGTAAAGTTGACCTGTTTACCCAAACGCTGGATGAGCACAGAATGCCAGTGCTGATCATCCAGCAGGCTTCCCAGAGTAAGGTTGATCAGAGAGTGAGTAGAGGGCAGTTTAGCTTCACCTAGGAAGAGGGAAAAATAACAGCACCATTTTTCCCAGTTAAAACCTAAAAAGTTTCCCTTCAGTGGACAAGCATCTCTCACAATAATTGCAATGTCCTTCCATGCATGCCATCCCCAACACTAGCAGGTATTTACCTGAAGCTTGAATATGATGCTCTCTCAACCTTGCTGTAATGTCTTCCACTGTTAATTCCTTTTATTACTATTACTCATTGCGTGCTCATTTTCTATGTAAATTTTATCTTTGCTACAACCTCATTATTTTTACTACTGCAATATTTTTCAATGACCCATCCCATTCTTTATGATGCTAGAAAATAGCCATGTAGCTCTATCAGAGCTAATGAAAACATCCAATGACAGTCTTGGGCAATTTACAATTGTCCTGACATGAAAGAGCAATATTGGCATATGTGCAAGCCCTTGAACCTGAAAATAAGGTACCTTAAGTGTTAAAAAAAAAAAAAGCTATAAAAGCATCAAGTTGCCTAAGTGATAAGTAAGTGATTGGATTTCCAAGCGCCTCCCCAAAGGGTTTACCTGAATTAATAAGTAAAAAGAGTTTTCCTCCTCTTAATTCCAGTCTGATGTGGTCTCCACTTGACCCTGCCCTGTGGAGCAGAATCCCATCCCTCTGCATGGTTTTAAATTTCAGAGAAATAATATCTTTTATTGGGCTCAGGGATTTTTGACCAAATCTGTAGAGAAGAGAACTTCTTCCATCAAGATCAACCACCTCCGATCCTAGAGACAAAGAGAGTAAAAGTCATTCTGAGGATAAATATGAATTCCATTGCAGCATCTCAAACGTGTGTGTACATAAATATAACCAACCAGTGCCTAATTCCATGGAAGCCCCCAATTGAGTCCATGTTAGTCTTTATTAACTGTTTACAAAACTAATGATTTAGAAATGCATCTCAAATGCCTACTTAATTTTCTGTCATATTAGTAAAGGCTGTTTTTTTCTCATTCCACCAAAAAGGAAATCAGAAAAATATTTATAATTAATAGACATAAAATCACTTTGCAAATTTCACAAGCAATATTTTAACCATGTTCTTGAAACCTTGAAATAAAATTATTTGATCCTAGAAAAATTAGTTTTGATATCTCACAATTCTTTCATTTCATGTGCTGTATCAAAGAGATACATAAATGTCCCCACATACTCTAGGCATAAAATGGCACTTCAAGCACTTATTAAACTGACCTTGTGTTTTGTCTTATTATATTATTTTCATGACTAAGTGATATATTTAAGAGCAATGCTATTTTCTGCCTTCTCAAGGATGTCATTGGAAAGACATTAACTTAATGATATTGTTAAGGTTTATTCTACCGCATTTATGTCCTAACGGTGACACTGACATGTTTTTCCAGCTTTCTGACAGTGTCTTACCTACCCATTGTCAAGATAACTCCTATTCAGTTCATCTGAAAAAAAGATGTCATGTTATACCGGTAACATAATAGTGCATCTGTCAAAATCAGTTGCACCCTGAACAAGATACAAAAAGAAACCGATAATACTCAGAAATTCTAGCAGTATTTTCTGCATCTCACAAGTCAAAGATTTTTTTAAGACAATTACTCTTGAGAGTACACTTATGTAATAAATGAAGAGGTTAGAGGAACCCAATAAAATATGAAGCTATTTTTCAACTGGCTTCTTCCAGTCAAAAAAATGACATTACAGCTTACTCATCTTATTTCATTGTATAAAATTATTATAGCTACTTGTGTGCTCAAATATAAATTGTATTCAAATTATCCATTATAACTCATAAAGCATTGAATTACCACCATCCCCAATTTTTTTTCACTATTTTATGCAACTGGCTTTTGAAAATTCAGAGATTTGATTTTTTCACATCTTACTGTTGTGCTTATAAAGAATTCATTCACCAAGTACACATGAATAAACATTGCATGCTTTAGAAAGAACAATGTTAACTGAACAATTATTCTTTGTTATATGCTGTTGTGGTTTTTAGGTACATCAAGCTGGCCCTACTCATAGCTACCTTCATAGGGTTTTAAATGGCTGATTGTTTCCACCATTGTTACAGAGCCCGGTTAAAAAAAACATGTAACTCTGTGTCAAATACAAATAATGCATTCTATGATTATTAGATTATAATAAATTAAGAAAATTTCAGTAAGACAGACTTTAAATGCCGACTCATTTGGAGCAATGCAATTCTCTCTGAGCTAAAGTGTCGCTTAAAGGCAACTATCATAGTAATGATTTTATTTTAGATAAAGACTATTTTTGGAGTTAGCTACCAAGAGATTTTTTTCCCCATAGAAAGTTTACCTTAAGTTATTTTAGCCTACTATTTCTTTTTTCCTCTTTTTCAGTATTATTATTACATTATAATGGTCATATTCATCTTCCATGGCACTGAAAGCTTTGGGGCCTGGAATATTTCCATCAGCGAAATAAGGTACTCAAAAAAATATCAGACACTTCATGCCTAAACCAACTGGGTACTGTTTCATCTATGAGCCAAAACCGGTTGCTACCTTCTTGGACTTTTGCCCACTTTCTACTTAACAGGTATATGACTATGTATCTTGATAAATTCATTCAGTAAAAATGTATAGGTTGTTGTTAGGTGCTGTCTAACTCATAGCGACCCTATGTACAACAGGTGAAACACTATTGTCAGTGCTTCTCTGCTATTCATAGGGTTTTCAATGGAGGATTGATTTTTGGGGAGTGGGTTGCCAGGTCCTTCTCCCAATCCTACAGCATCTGGTGTTCCCAGGCAGTCTCCCATCCAAGTAATAACCAGGCCTGACCCTGCTTAGCTTCCAAGATCTGACGGGATCGGATGCCACAGTGCTATGGCTATGGGCAAAAATGTATATAGCCTATCATATTTGAGGCACTTTTTCAGCATGCTGGGATAAAAACATATGCCTGGCCCCTGCCCTCATGGAGCTTATACACAGGGAAGACATACCACATTTAGCCAGCGAACAAATAAATTCATAAAACCATTACAGACTGTAACAGGCATTGTGATCAAAGAAAATGGGGGCACTTGTTCAGATAGTTGAGAAAAGTGTCTCTTGGGCCTCCAGTCTAGAATGGTGGTATTCAGGCAGATGTTAATCAATCATCTTGACCCTCTCTGCATCCTTCAAAGCCTATAACTAGTTCCCATAAACTGGATTACTCTTGGACTATTTAATTTCAAAAGGCCTAGACATTCTCCCAATATGGTCATGTTCACGTTACGAAAGAAAGCTCTTAAGATTGCTGAGAAACCAAAATGACAGGAAGTAATTTAATGCTCAAAATTAATGCTCAAAAAGTGCAAGGTAGGCACCTCTTCAACAAAGGGGCCTGAAAGGAAGAGTGGATAGATGTAGGGAGATCAACACTGACCACATTCACATCATAGGTTTCACAGGCATGGAAACAATGCCCTTCGTGAGAATAAAGCTAAATATAATTCAGAAGGTGGGTACCTTATCAGGATAGCAAAAAGTCAAATAACATACATGGAATATATAGAGGAAGATTCTCATAAAATAAAAAAAACTTCATGATGATTTATTTTTCAGTATTGGGGGGTTGAACCCAGGGCTTTACACATGCTTTTTGCAAGCACTCAAACACTAAACCATACCCCCAGCCAGTTTTTTACTTTGTATTTTGAGACAGGGTCTTGCTAAGTTATGCAGGTTGTTTCTGGTCTCCATCTTGCAATCCCCCTGCCTCTACCTCCTGAGTTGGATTTTTAATGTTGTTACTGTAGACAAAACACTTTCTTACAACAATTTACTTTTTTAATATGGTGTTTAAAAAAGTTATTTACACAAACACATATGAAACATAAAAAATATGATTTTAAACCATCAGGAAAAAATAATATACTATTATTATACATAAATCAAATGATTTTTAAAAATCTGGAACTACCTGAAAAAATAATCTTTAAGAAAAACTAACTTTTTCATCTTTACAGACAGCATTTGAATTGTGTATATCAACACTTAATTCTCCAGGGTGTTGGTCAGAGAGGAAGCCAAATAGTCCATATTGAAAATGATCTTTCTATGATTAAGAAAGGCTGAAAAAAGCTAGGCATGGTGGTGCAGACCTGTAATTCCAGCAACTTGAGAGGCAGAGGCAGAAGGACCTCAAGTTCGAGACCAGTGGCAATCTCTGTAATTTAGCGAGACTGTGTCTCAAAAAGTAAAAAAATGGGCTGAGGGTGGAGCTCAGTGGTATAGCACTTACAGAGCATGCAAGCACAAGGCCCTGGGTTCAACCTCCAGTACTGCAAAAAAAGAAAAGAAAAGAAAAGAAAGTTGGAAAAAGCTGGACATAAATTGAAGGAATAAATTCATGTCTTATTAATGTCATACTGGAGATTTTCTTTGCTCTTGTTTATTTAATACTTTTGTGGTACTGGAGTCTGAACCCAGGGCCTCATGCATTCTTTGCAAGTGCTCCACCACTGAGCTGCACCCCCAGCCCATTTTATATTTATTTATCTTGAGACAGGGTCTTGATAATTTACATAGGATGCCTCTGGCCTAGAACTCCCAATGCTCCTGCCTCTGCCACCCAAATCATTGGGGTTACAGGTGTGTGCCACTGCACCTGGCATACTGGGGCATTTTCTAACAGATCATTATCAAAACTTCTCAATTCTAGATGAATTAATAAATTTCTGATTTTACTATTAATTACTGATTAAGGCCAGATTCTATAAAGTTACATGTTAATTTGTATTAATTTTTGCCCAGCAGAGATGCAAATGACTTCTGCCTACCAGAAAATATATCCCCAAGGTTATGGCTTAACATTAATTGCTTACATACTTTCCTAGTAACAGTATGCCGACATTTTTTCCTAGAATCCTAAGTATTACAGCATATATACTCAGGCTCTTGAACTTTCTCTCAGATGACCTTACCAGCCTTCTGATTCTTTCCTTAATGAATCAAATACATGGTGTATATGGATTTATTCTATATTTGAATGAGAATTGTGTCTTCGTGCTTTGGGGAATTTTACTTAAATAGTATTAAAAAGTACATTTGGATGTCCTATCACTGACCAAGAAGGCAACATTTCAAGTCTTAGCCATTGCTGGTAATGTTCAAAGGGAATTTTTTTTTTACCTTTATTTTTATTTAGCTAGCATATAGTATGACGAGATTATTGTACAGTTGTATTATATACTATGCACTTGTTTTCTCCCTCTTTACCTCCCATGTTGCTACCATCCCCCTTACACTCTTCCCCTTCACAGTCTAGATTCATGCCCTTGCATTTTCTAATCTTGCATACCTATATATATATTTGTTTCACTTTTAGATAAATCTAGCTTCTGCTAGATTGAGTGAGAACATGTGGTATTTGTCTTTCTGAGTCTGGCTTACTTCACTTAAAATGATGATCTCCAGATCCATCTGTTTCCCTGATAATGACATGATTCCATTCTTCTTTATAGCTGAATAATATTCCATTGTGCATAAATATCACATTTTTAATCTGTTCATCTGTTGGTAGACATCTGGGGGGGAATATGTTTTCTATTCCACAAAAAATTTCAGATTTTTGAAATCTCGAAAGAGCATTGCCAAAGCAAACATATTCTCGCCAACGAAAAGTTTCAGGATGATTCTTAACAATATCTGTTTTTGGTTTTTGTAGTTACTGTTGATGTGGGAGTTTGTTTGTTTGGAGACAGGGGCTCTCTACACAGTCTAGGCTGGCCTGGAACTCATGATCCTCTGTTTCAGCCTCTCAAGTACTGGGATTGCACGTATGTGCCACCATTCCTGGCTCAATACTTCTTTAAATTGAAATCAACCTATAAAACATCTAATGTAAGTATATAGAATTAATGAAATTAATCCAACTCAATATTAATTGTTTAGAAATGTTGTTAAATATCCAAAATGATGTTAATATTTTAATTAATAGTCAATGATTATCATATTTATTCTTATCTCTTATCAAACCATTTCAGGAAAAAAAACTTTCACATACAACTGAGTAGTATACATAAGGAACGTAGAAGTATTAGAAAATTGACTTAAGAAATATGGGAACTCTAAAGTTAACAAAATTTATAACAATAAAGGACATCAGTCCTATCTAGCATGGTGGTGCATGCCTGTAATCCCAGTGATGGGGGAGGCCGAGGAAGGAGGATCGCAAGTTTGAGACCAGAGGAAGTCTGCATAAATTAGAGATACCCTGTCTCAAAACAAAAAGCAAAAAATGGGCTGGAGGTGCAGCATAGTGGTTGACTGGTTGCAAAGCATGCATGAGACCCTGGGTTCAACCTTCAAGTACTGTTTTAAAAAATCCTCAGGTCAAAGATACAAGAGAAGACTTGTTATTTGATCAAAAGGAAGAAGAATTTTTCTAATTATAAATTTGTTTACTAGTATCAACTAGGTTGTATTAATTATTAGAGTATTATTAATATTAATAATGTAGCTCTGTCACATGCTGACTCAATGTGGGGAAGACACAAATTTTCTAGAAATAGGCTGCAATTTATTCTGAGGTGTCCACCTCTTTTTCACACAGCCTCTTTTTTAGCCATTTGTAATAGTGTATACTTTAGTTATGCCTGGTAGTTAAGGCAACAGTCCATGTGGGCTTGAATTCTCACTCTACCCTGGGCAAGTGTATTAGTTTCCTATTGCTGGAGTAATTAGTAACCACAAACATTGTCACTTAACACATTTTTAAATCTTATAATTCTGTAATTTAGAAGTTCTAAAATTAAGGTGTTGGCAGGCACAGATTTATTTCTAAATGTTTCCAGGAAATAACCCCTTTCCTTGCCTTTTCCACCTCCTAGAGACAAACTGTATTTTTTGGCTTATGTCCTCTTTGTTCCTGTATAAGACGGGTTTCAAAACACTCAAATTGTCCTCCTCCCCTTCCCCCCTTTCTCATTTTTTGCTTTCATGGTAGCTTGTCCTCTGGCTGAACCATCCAGTTTCCTCTAAGGAGCCTTGTGATGACATTGGGTCTACCTGAAGAAAGATGATCCAACCAAGTGTGGAAACTATTGAATGATATCATCAGTATCACATGCAAGCAAAATTTTGCTAATAGTCATTCAAAGCCAACTGTAGCAGTATATAGACAGGGAACTGCCAGAAAATCAACCTGGATTCAGAAGAGGGCAGGGAACCAGAAACATCATTGCTGATCACAGATGGATATTAGCCAAAAGAAGAGAATACCAGAAGATATTTGTCTATGTTTTATAGACTGTGCAAAGGTATTTGACTATGTGGATCATAACTAATGATGGACAACACTATGTAGAATAGGAATACCAGAGTACTTAATTGCACTCATAAGAAACCTGTACATGGACCAGGAGGAAGTTGTTTGAACACAACAAGGAAACATTGTCGGGTTTAAAGTCAAGAAAGGTCTGCATCAGGGCTGTATTTCACTGTACCTCTTCAATTTCTGTGCTGAGCAAATAATCCAAGAAGCTGTCCAAGATTTTGCTTTACTTGGTTCTACAATCAACACCTACAGAAACAGCAGTCAAGAAATCAAAAGATGTATTGCACTGGGAAAAGTTGTTGCAAAAGACCTCTTTAAAGTTTTGAAATGTAAAGATATTACATTGAAGATGAAAGTGTGCTTGACTCATACCATGGTATTTTCAGTCTCATCCTATGGTTGTGAAAACTGGGCATTGAATAAGGGAGACAAGAGAAGATTGAGACTTTTCAATTATGGTGCTGGAGACAAATATTGAATATACCATGGACTGCCAAAAGAACCAATTGATCTGTCCTAGAAGAAGTGCAAGCAGTGATCCTTGGAAGCATGGATGGCTAGACTGTGTCTTACATATTTCGGACATATAATCAGGAGAGACCAATCCCTTGAGAAGGACATCATGTTTGGGAGAGTGGCAGGTCAAAGAAAAAAAGGAAAACCCTCAACTAGATGGGTTGACACAGTATCTGTAACAATGGGCTTAAATATAAAAAAAAAAATCATGTGCCTGGCACAGAATCAGGTAGTGTTTCATTCTGTTATACATAGAGTCACTATGCATCGGATCTGATTCGATGGCAACTAACAACAACAATCTGAATAAACTCAATAATTTCTCCATCATAAGAACTCTGACTTGATATTGTCTGCCAAATACGTTTGCTCTACAAGGTAACACAACATTTCAGGTTTCAGGGACTAAGATCTTTGTTGTTGTTTTTCTTAGGTGCCATTGAGTCAGTGTCCAGCTCATAGTGATCCTACAGACAATAGGCAAAACACTACTTTCAGTGCTTCCCTGCTATTGATAGGGTTTTCAATGACTGATTATATTTTGGGAGTGGTTTGTCAGGTCCTCCTCCCAAGCCTACAGCACCTGGAGTTCCCAGGCGGTCTCCCATCCAAATACTAACCAGGCCCGACCCTGCTTAGTTTCCGAGATCTGATGGGATCAGATGCCACAGTGGTATAGCAGCAGGCTAAGATCTTTAGTGGAGCATTATTCTCATCGTCCTGGCAAGTTGCTTAACCTCTTTGTCCTTGTTTCTTCTTTTGTAAAGTGAAAATACCAATAGTGTATTCTTCACAGGATTATTGGATGAATGTATATCTGCATAGTTTTTAGACACTGGCACATAATTAGCAATCAATAAATATTCATGGCTATTAACATTAACTACTAAGGAAAAATGGCTAAGGGAAAAATAGAACTGGGATTTAGCTCAGTTGGTAGAGTTCTTGCTCTGTTTTGCTCTGGGTTCCATCCCCAGCACCGCAAAAGTGGGAGATGCATCTGAGAGCCCACTCCCAAAACAATCCCCAAACAATTAGTAAACAAAAGCCCTATGAATAGCAGAGAAGCACTGCCACAGTGCCAGGCATGGTACAGTATTGGGGAGTGTTTCATCCTGTTGTACATAGAGTCATTATGAGTTAGACCAGACTGAATGGCAGCTAACAACAACAACTAACATTAACACTTATTAGAATGTTGAACAAGAAAAGAGGTACATAAAAATAGTTAAATAAATACCTTTGGTATATTTGTGACTGTTTAAAAAATAATGAAGTTCTGAAGAACACAAGAAACTCTTAACTGTCAATGTCATTGCCAGGTTATGACTTTGAACCATCTATGGGATCTGTGGCTTTTTCTGTGCCTATCAGCTCTTGTCTGAGCTGACTCACCATGGCAGTTTTGGGTGACCTGGATCCTCCTCAGTGAGTACCTCCATCTCAAATCTTCTTATTTACAGCAAGAATCAAGACTCTATGTGTAAAAGAAGAGAATATTGAAGGCCCTCCTCCTGGATCAATTCTCACTGTGACTCTGGGTATAGTTTTATTTATTTAAATGGTGCAGATATATGCTCTCCCATGGAATTGAAAGATTTCCAACAGAAAATATCCAGATATCTTTCAGGGAGTTGTTTTGGAGAATTTCTGAAATGTATGTTTTACCCTCCTTCCTGCTGCACATATTTATGAAAAGCTTTCTGTGCTCATAGTAGAAGATAAAGCAATGCATCAAAACAATATCCCCCGCCCCTATACACAAAGAGATTATGGTCTATTAGAGAAGTCTCACATCCCTGAGATGTGATTATTCCAGCCCTCATTTGGAGTTTTGCTTCTGGATCAGGGCAAGGTCTCAAAGGTTTTCTAAGATGTGCAATGGAGTCATTCTGCTTCAGCCTCTGCCAAGGATATCATCTAAACTACAGGAATGCTTTAGCTCCAGGAGCAGCAGACTGTTTCTCTACCCCTGCACATTTCACACGCAAACACACTCATCATTGCAATATATTCTGCTGGATCTGTATTTTCACCCCGCCCCTATATCCGAGACCTGCCCCAGGAGTTTGAAGGCTCTTGAAGTTTGAGAAGTTGTCGCCTGAATAAGCAATGTCCTTCCTATTCCCCCAAGTGGCTAACCAAGAAAAATATCCAAGAGCATTGTTTCTTAAATTGAGCTCCATGGGCCTGCCATATTAGAATCAACTGAGAAGACTCTCTGGAGCTCCATAAACATTGACTATCCTGGGCTATGCTAAATATCCACCGAATTAGAACCTCTGGAATTCTAACCTGGAACTCAGAAACACAGGTTCCTGAGAGATTCTGAAGCATATGACAGCATAAAGGCTACTTTCCAGGAAGACAAAAAGTAGGTTACAGACACCTATTTTAGTAATTCTGACTTTCAAATGTTTTTACATTTTTAATAATGCAAATTCATATATTTATTTTTTAAAGTTAATGTGAGTTTTATAATAACCTATTCTCTAAAAGTGAATAACCTCATTGCCTACTGAATTGTGCCAGAGAAAATTGATATGTTTTATTTATTTATACTAGAGTTGGTTCTTGCAGAAAGTTTGTGAAGATGGGAGGAATTTGTCCCTGAAACATGTTCCAGGGATAAATTGCTTCTGCAAGTTAAACTATGAATTATGACATTATTGATAAAGTCAGATGGCTAAAAAACTTAAAAGAGAAAAATTAGAATAGAAAATGCATGAACTGGAAATCCAATCTTCCAATAATAGAAAATTAATTTTATTTAAAGGTCATTAAAGGGTTCTTCTTGAAAAAGATAATAGAGCCAGACATGGTGGCACATCCTACAATCTCTGCACTTGGGAGACAAAGGAAGATTGCAAATTTGAAGCCAGCCTGAGACACAGTGAGACCCTGTCTTAAACAAAAACAAAAACGACAAAAACAAAAGAACCCAACTACAACAGAAAAGAAAAAGAAGAAAAAAGAACATAAAATTAATAGATTCTTCTATCCTTTTTTTGGGGATTACTCCAAAAATATAAATAGGATAAGAGTTCTACCTTTTAAGGTCTAAGAAAATAATAATACAGATCTTTCATCAGCTAGAGGAAAGGGCTATAGGCCAAATTCTTCTTTGTTAAAAATAATTCAGCCTTAAACACTGATCAGACTATTTCTTTATATGAAAAGTATTACCCATGAATTACTAAACAAACAGAGGTCCAATTTTGACTTCTAAGAAACATAAATCAGACCGCGCCACTGTTAAACTATTATATGGTGAAATATTAAAGCAACAGCATGATGTATAGGCACTTGAGACTTGCATTACTGAATTGGGTTTTTAAGCCATGGTGAGGAGAGACCAAGCACTCAAGAAATCAACAGGAAATAGGTTGTACTATTTTTGCATAGTAGCATAAAAGAATGGAGGATGATTTAAAGGACTCTTAAGTTTAAAACAACTAAAATTAATACCATAAAAAGGAAGGAGGAACAGATGCAAGTGCTGCCTAGAACCACAGAGAAAAGTGACTTTACTATCAGGGTTTTAAATAGACAGGGTTAAGATCAGTACTAACGTGCCAATGGGGCAGGCGCGGGGTGGGGGGGGCATCTAGACAAACAAGAATGATCCCTGCCACTTAAATACCAATCTCAACTAACTTACTGAGATGAAATTAGTAACATCTACTACGTCAAGGACACTTAAAGGTGGCATTGGATAATATAAGTTGAATTTCTGTCTCTCATGTTTACTTGTAACTTTAGTCATGTCACCAAAGTCACTTAAATGCTGACTCTTGATTTTCTTATTTGGGATACGGACAGCATGATTCCCACCTCTCATATCGCATAAAGGTGCTATGGAAGTTAAATGGAAGTGTTAAAATGCCTCAACATGTATTATTTTCCATGATAATATCATTTTAATAATAAGAACATATGCAATCATACATTCATCTCAGAGATATCTCCCTCCTTTAATCAACTGCTACTGAGAGTATAATCAATTTATGACTTTTATCTATCTATTTACTACAGCTTACATTGTGGCTAATTAAAATATTTTTAATTCATCCATTTAACAAGTGGTTATCACACAGGGACTGTGCCAAGAGCTACCATGGGCTCCATTGTTGCAATAGTGAACACCGCTTGTTCTCATGTGTCCTTGCATCTAAAGGAAAAGACGTGGGGCAAATCATCCCATGTGCACAGATACATTTACAAGTTGTAGGTAATGCATTAAAAGAAAGAACAGGGTACAGAGAAGGTCTGAATGGAGATATTTAAATGATGGGCTGGGGTTCAGCTCAGTTGGTAGAGTGCTGCTCTGCACTCCCTGAGGACCCAGGTTCGATCCTCAGCACCTTATAAGTGGGGGAAGGACATGGCAATCCCCTCCAGAAGCAATCTTGAAACAATCAGCCATTGAAAACCCCATAAGGGTCACTTTGAGTTGGACCCAAGGGCACCTAACAACAACAACATTTACATGAGGTTAGCAATCAGAGACATCTCTGAGGAAGTAATATTTAATTTACATAGATGAACACATATGTAAATGGATGTCAGGTAAAGAGGAGGAAGTGGGAAAGGGGAGAAGGCTACAGGAATGGTTGAGGGCAGTTGGAAGGATGGAAGTGGTTGATGGGAATAGAATTACTAGTAGATCACTTTGCTCATGGGAAGGCTTGGTTTCAGGTTTTGTTGGGACAGGTCTGTTTTTGGTTTTGTCCTTAGCCCTAGAATATATAACAAGTGATCCTCCGATGTGGTCTTCACTTCTAAACTACGCCTTTATGGCCTTCCAGTTTAAAGCTCAATGTGTTTAACAAATGCCCCTAATTGGCAGGACTTGAACTCCAAAGGGGGTGGTCCTCTGAGCACTAGGCAGATGCTAAAATCTTTATCACTTTAACCTCTCCCATTCTTACATCCTCCTGGGGTCCTTTATATCACATCTTGGGCATGTGGAATTCAGGAATTAGCTAATGATTTGTGGGGATACTGCAGGCAGGAACTGAGGTTCTCCCTCTCTGATCTTCTTCTTTTGAATATTCTTTCCTCAATTCCAGCTACTTTGGCGACCTTGAACTCTGTCCGACCTCCCTCTCTTGTTAGATGCCCTCAAGTCAGGTTCAACCCATAGCAACCCTATGCCAGGCATGATCTTTCTTATGCCTAAGCCTACTGTTGTAGCCATTGTGTCAATCCATCTAGTTGAGGGCATTCCCTTTTTTTCCTTGACCTGCCACTCTCCCCAATATGATGTCCTTCTCCAGAATTTGATTCCTCCTGACATGTCCAAGATATGTAAGATACAATCTAGCCAACCTTCCTTCCAAAGAGCACTCTGATTGCACTTCATCCAGGACAGATCTGCTGGTTGTTTTGGCAGTCCATGGTATATTCAATATTCATCTCCAGCACCATAATTCAAAAGCATCAACTCTTCTTCTGTCTCCTTTATTCAACATACAGCTTTCACAAGCATATGATGCAACTAAAAATAACATGGTATGAGTCAGGTGCACCTTCGTTTTCAATGTGACATCTTTACTTTTCAACACTTTTAAAAAGGCTTTTGCAAGAGCTTTTCCCAATGCAATGCATCTTTTGATTTCTTGACCTCTGTTTTCTGTGGGTGTTGATTATAGAACCAAGTAAAGCAAAATCTTGGACATCCTCAATCTTTTCTCCATTCCTAGCCAAGCAAAATCTGGCTACTTTCTGCTTGTCCTTAGAAAAAAGCCAGCTGAATGTATATCTCTAGGAGTTTTCTTCCTACTTTAAAGAATCGAGTGTTCTCAAGTTTCTACGTATTTTGAGTTGAACTTTAGAGCTCTGAAGTACTTTTTAAAGTACATTTTATCTAGAATGTATAGTTGTCATAGGCAGGTTAATCCAATGAAAGTTATTGTGCCATGACACACCAAAAAGCAAATCATCCCTTTTTTTTTGTGAACATTTACAGTTATCTTGTTCCACTCATCTATGTACAGTTACAAAATGGACATATTCTAAGTATTATTATTGTTTTATTATCTGAAAAAAAGTTAAAGAGAACCTCTCTTCTACTTGGTTACCTGGCAATACACATAACATAAGAAAAGTAAGATAAGTAATTGATACTTTCTCTTCATTTATTAGTTTTCAAAATAAGGAGTTAAAGCCTTATTGTCTCTCGCAGATGATCAATAGGGCTTTCTAAAAATTATTTCATGAACCTACTCACTTCAATAATGGTTCAAAACCTCTTAGTTGCTCTTGTTGATGTTTAAGAATTTCTATTTTTGGTCGGTAAGAATCTCTTCAATTGGCTCTGAATTCTTTTGACACGATCCTGATCAGCTTTCATAATATCCTTATTTTCCAGTATTATAATTGTTGTTGTTATTAGGTGCCATTGAGTCAAGTCTGATTCAGGATGAAACACTACTCAACACTATGCCATCCACATGATCATTTTAGGTTTGAGCCCATTGTTGCAGTCAGTGTGTTTCTTCTCATTTTCAGTCGTGCCACAGCAGCAACTGGAAGTCCCAGGGACTTTACTCCATTCTCATCATTAAGGTCAACTCTACTTTGAGAAGGCATAGGGTTTAACTAAGTTAGTAGACTGCTACTCTGCACTCTCTGAGGCCCTGGGTTTGATCCCCAGCACCATAAAAATAGAAGAGGGACCTGGCAACCCACTCCCTAAATAATCAGCCACTGAAAACCCTATGAATAGCAGAGATGCACTGACATATGGCACAGTGTCAGGGAGTGTTTCATTCTGTTGTCCATAGGATTCCTAAGAGACTGACCTGACTCAGCAGCACCTAATAAGAACAACTAATTTAAGGGGGCAACTCTTCCCCAGTCATCTCTTGAATGCCTTCCAGCCTGGGGGCTCATTTTCTGGCACTATATTTGACAGTGCTTCTCTGCTATTCATAGGGTTTTCAGTGGCAAATTGTTTCAGGCGTGGGATGCAACATCCTTCTCCCTAGTCTGTCTTAATCTGGAATCTCAAGTGAAACCTGTGCACCATGGGTGGCCCTGCTGGTACCTGAGATACCGGTGACATAGCTTTCAGCATCACAGCAACATCCAAGCCCCCACAGCACAACAAGCTGGCAAACACATGGCGGAGTATTATAATAAGTAACTTTATTATATTAATAGAACTCTACTTAACATTGGGTTAAAATCTTAAGAGTATAAACTCTGCGAAAATGAGAGTTTATCCTCTGGATTTTAGACTGAACAGGAGCTATCTTCTTTTTCAACTTTGACATAAGACAGGATTCCTCCTCTCTTATATTAGCTGATAAATAATTAAAGCAGGAACTGTATCTAATTCACATAGGTCAATCTCTTAGCAGTTAACACATGGATGTTGCTCAATAAATAGGAATTGAATTTATCATAACTATTCTTTTTCATGTCAAAAGAACCAACAAATCTGTCTTAGAAGAAGTACAACCAGAGTGCTCCTTGGAAGCAAAAATGGCCAAACTGCGTCTTACATATTTCGGACATGTAGTCAGAAGAGAACAATCCCTGGAGAAGGACATCATGTTTGGGAGAGTGGCAGGTCAACGGAAAAGAGGAAAACCCTCCACCAGATGGATTGACACAGTGTCTGCAACAATGGGCTTAAACATAAATAAGATCATTTGCCTGGCACAGAATCAGCAAGTGTTTCGATCTAGGTCGCTATGAGTCGGACTCGACTCGATGGTACCTAACAACAACAACAACAACATTCTTTTTCATAAATGTAACAAATATATGGCTGTCTGAGATTTTTGGTCCCAGTCAGACCCCTGGTATGAGAGACCAGCGTGCTGAATACATGGAAGACCCCTGCCTACCCTTCTTTCAGTATTTTTTTTCACCTAGATGAATATCTGTCTTGTGCTACTTTCTAATATTTCCTATGAATATTTTCTAAACTGAAATCTACAGATGACATGCTACAGTTTGGATCTTGAATGTCCCCCAAAGGTTTACGTGTTCAAGGCTTCCTCTCCAAACTATTGGGAACGGGTGGAACCTTTAAGAGGTGGGGCTTAGTGCTCCATCTTCTGGTCATTGGAGGCGTGGCTTCAAAGGGGATTGAGGGACTTCAGTCTGTTACTTTTTTCTCTTTTATTCACATCCCAGGCATGAGGTGAGCGGTTTTGCCACACGCTTCCGCTATACTATTCTGCTTCACCACAAAGTAACTGAAATCCGTAAGACTGTGAGTCAAAATAAACCTTTTCTCCTCACAAGTTGATTATCTGAGGTATTTGTTACAGAGACAGAAAACAAACACACAGAGTGTAGAATTCCAACCTTCAATACATTATAAATGTATATTCTTACTTTTAGAACATTAACATGAGTTTTATAATAATTGACTTATGTTCCCTTCATTAAATAGAAACCATAATTTTCTCTTTCACAGTCTATACTTACACAGTTAAACACAATAGTTTAACATTTCTCTGCATTCATTCCCACTGCATTCTCCCTGTCTGTGCCTTAGTACTGATTTTCACAGGTTGAACGTGTCACTAGGACGAAAGGGAAGGCCTTCCTGAGGCTCACTAAGCCTGCCTGCCTTCATTCATTCATTCATACATTCATTCACTCATCTATTCACAGAAGACTAATAATAGAAAAAAATTATACTGCAATCCAGTATAATTGAGGACATGCTCAGACAAAAGGCTGTTCTATGATGGTTGATAAAATGCCCCAATCTGAAAGTGGAGTATCAGGGTAGTTGTCAGAAACTGACAACTTTGCATATTAAGAAAAGAGAATAAGTAAGATCTAGGTGGAGGAATGAAGGCTGGGAATACAGCAATTTCCCTAGGCATTATACAAGGACCCTGTTGTTGTTAGGTGCTGTCGAGTGGGGTCTCACTCATAGCAACCCTATGCCTAAGAGAAAGAAACACTCCCTGACACTGTGCCATGCCTGGCACTATTGCCAGTGCTTCTCTGCTATTCACAGTGTTTTCAATGGCTGATTATTTTGGGAGTGGGCTGCCAGGTCCTTCTCCCATTTTTGCAATGCTGGGGATGAAACCCAGGGCCTCAGAGACACAGAGCAGCATTCTAACTACTGAGATAAACCCCCAGCCCCACACAATGACCCTAAGACTAGAAAAATCATGAAATCATGGCATGCCAAAAAACTGAGGTTAGTTCAGTATGGTTGAACAGTCAGATGTTCTTATTCCATTGAAGATGAAGATGAGAAGACTGTGAGTTCCAAAATGAGGGTGTTCACACAGTGACAAGAGAAAAGAAATTTAAAACGTATAATAGGGGTAATTACCTCAGCCATTCATCCACCAATGAAGACTATTATCTCCTATATAGTAAATTTTAACGGGCTGGGATTTAGCTCAGTTGGTAGAGCACTGAGTTGCAGTCTCTGAGGTCCCGAGTTCAATTCCCAGCACCGCAAAAATGGGAGAAGGACCTGGCAATCCACTCCCAAGGCAATCCCGAAACAGTCAGCCATTGAAAACCCTATGAGGGTCACTATGAGTCGGATACTGACTAGACAGCACCTAACAACAACAACATAGTTTAATTGCCTCTGTAAAGGCACGTTAGATACAGTCACTTCTACCCAGTTACATTATTTTCCTTCTACTACTTCTGTTTACCATAGTTTACTTTTCTTTGGAACTTTTAGTAGAGAAGTATTTCCTTACCATTGACAATTTTCTTTTCTTTTCCTTTCTTTTCCTTCCATACATCTCCTCTCTGGATCTATAAACATGCTCATAGCTGCTATGGCCAGGATATCTAAAATTTATACTTTCCCTTTGATGCCATAAAATTTAGCTTCTACTGCACTCATTACTCAGGAAACGACTTGAAGTTTACTGACATAAAAGTAGAACATGTTCTTTGATATGGATTTTCCATTCACTTGATGTCCTTTCATAACAAGTTATTGCTCTAACTCGTTGGGGCAGAGGGCAATAAAATTATGTGTGTGTCACAATAGCCACTTTCCCTGCAATAATCACAGGACAGCTTGCATCTATAACATTAGCAAACACTTTTATTGGGCATAAGAAGAACCTAGTATAAAATTTTTTCTACTATCTGAAATATAGTGTAAAGGACATGCTTTAATTATGATAGAAATGAATTTTCATTTTCTCAAGACATGAGTAGGTGTTCAAACATAGTGCTTTGTACTTTTATTATTAATGTGGGGACAAGTGGAACACATTATGATTTACCAACAATAATGATATTTATGTAAGTTTCAATTCTATATCTTCAACACAGAGGCTTGGAGTTCCATCTTTCCATATTTCACAGGCACTTAAACTCAATAATTCAACAGTGGAATTAATTATTTCTCCTGTTTGTTCCAGAACCTATTTATTCTCCAGCGCCCTGTGCTGGTAAATGATATCACCTTCCAGACAGTTGTTCAAATGCAATAACTCAGCCTCCCCTCACAGTCAATGACCAAACTCTCTTGATTCAATATCCTCAGTATATTCTGGATTTGTCTCCTCCCTCTTCACTGATTGCTATTCTTCTAATTGGGGGCGCCATTATGTCTTGCACAAAGAAGAACAAAAGCCTCCTAATGAGATGCTGCCTCCATATGTAACCCACTAACCTGTACCCTGTCTCCATTTCAGTCTGAATGACCATTCTCAAATGCAAACTCATCATCCACCAATCCTCTCTCCTGTGTTTGCCTCACTGCACCACTTCTCTTACCTGGACAACCCTCTCGGCCTCCCATGTGAAAATATCTGCATCTTAGTTTCAAAAATTACTGCTATAAACTTTCTTATACAAATTTCAGTCTACTATTCACCTTATGCTACACTAGTATGCTACAACGTTTTGCATGCCACAATATTTTGCATCCAGTAGGTACAATTTTTTCAACATTGCACATGCCTATCTTTATTAAGAAAATGTATATTACTTTGGGGCTGGGATTTAGCTCAGTTGGTAGAGCGCTGCACTGTAGTCTCTGAGGTCCTGAGTTCAATTCTTAGCACCACAAAAATGGGAGAAGGACCCGGCAATCCACTCTCAGGGCAATCCCAAAACAGCCAGCCATTGAAAACCCTATGAGGGTCGCTATGAGTCGGATACCGACTCCATGGCACATAGCAAGCATATTACTTTAGAATTTCTTCCTATACCCAATATATAATACAGTTCTCTTTTAGCAAATGCCAGTACATAGTTAAATGGTGAATGCATGTATGATTCATGTAGTTGTCAAGAGTACAAGCTTTGGAAAGTGATGTAACTAATTTTAAACTCTAGATGTAACACAGGTTGTGTGATCTTGGACAAAGTTCCTCATTTCTTTACTTTCTTTCATATCAGGAGTTGTGAAGCATGCTGATATGTACTATTCTGGAGTGAATGGCTCAGATAAAGCCTATCCAACCGTCACATTAACTTTGCACAGGTGAGAGATCACAGGCAGAGAGGCTGGTGTGGTGCACGAAATTCCTAGGCATTCCTTAAGCTCAGAAGAGGCTGGATTCATGGGCATGGAAGGAGATCGTATGGCTATGAGACAAGAGAGAGACTCTGCCCACCTCTAACACCACTTTCCCTGTTTTTAGGGATTTCAGGAGAATGATCTCCTGTGTCTGGAGAAAATCCAAGCCGATCTTGGCTCTGTGCTATTCAGGAGGGCTGCAGACAAAATCTTGCAGCTGGATGCATGTGCTAATAGCATCTGATCTTTCTTCTGAGGCTGGGCAAAGGCAGTGATTCCAGATATTTCTGTGCCAGGCAACCCAGAGAAAGTCTATGGCTCATTAGGTAGAAAATTCTGCTTGTCTCCTCTTGTTCCTGCATAAAATGTTGATATTTATGCACTTATTTCACTGTGTTGTTGGGACTAAATCATGAAATGCCTGTAAAGAGTAGTCCCTGACACATACTAACTGTTCAATAAATGATAGCTAGATAGAGTCATGTTTTCATAAATTAGTATTTTTTTCAAAGCTCATGCTATGAATAGGTAGAGAATGGGAGTGAGTTGAGGGATTAAAGTCAACATTCCCTTATGATACTCATACACAACTTGTTCCTATGTTAGTTTCTGGTTATCTAGGAGAATATTTTTCGTTAGGCTTATTACTTTTTATCTTTTAATAATAATTTAAAGTTATACCACTATCATCCCATATTGGCTGTTATCATGACATTTTACCATGTGTTTAAGTTTGAGTTTAAAATCAGCACTGCTACTTCAACCATGGGTCACTGAGAAAAGGAAACAGAATTTGTGGACAGGGTGCCCACCCCAAAGACAGCAAAAGAAATCACAGCAAAAAGAATGTTCCCCAAAGGTGAAGATGCAGGCGAATGAGGAGAGATTTGAGTTATCTCCAGTTATATGGCAGCAGAGAATGCAAAGGAATCTTTGTTTTGTTTGTTGTTGTTAGGTGCTGTCAAGTCATGTCTGACTCAGTGACCCTCAGGGTTTTCAATGGTTAATTGTTTGGGGATTGCTTCAGGAGTGGATTACCAGGTCCTTCTCCCATTTTACAGTGCTGGGAATCAAACCTGGGACCTCAGAAACTGCAGAGCAGCATGCTACCAACTGAGCCAAACCCCAGCCCCATCCAGTCACTAAACCCTATAAATAGAGAAGTACTGACAACAGTGCCGGTCATGGCACAGCAAAGTGTTGGAAAGTGTTTCATTCTGTTGTAAATAGGGTCACTATGAGTCGGCTCCAACTCCATAGCACCTACTAACAACAACACCATAATAGATATCATGAGCTGTGCCTTACTTTTAGCAAAACATCACTGAATTTACAGTCAGCATTGGATGTTTGTTAAGTGTGTGAAATTGGACAAATTACTTAATTTCTCTAAGACTTAGTTGACTCCTTATTAAATGGGAGGCTTAAGGATTAAATTAGAATATGTTTCTAAAAAAACATATACAACACAAAGTATGTGCATACTAATTGCCAGCTCATACTATGCTGTGATAAATATTTTGCAAGATGGATACTCCAAATAAGTAGAGAGTATAATTACAAACATAAAGCATTCTGAAAACGGTTTTACTGATTGTCCGCCATGTAGCATGAGGTTGGCTAAACTTTATTCTCCAAAGACAAGACAACTTCCCAAGGTTCTAGTTCCAGAATCTTAATTAGGGTGGGATTTAAAAAAAAAAAAAAAAAAAAGGATGGTTTCCTTCAAGTGTGATCATTGCTAAATGAGGAGCTAACATAACCAGAGCAGCTAAGCTAGATTGTGGGTGCCAGGAAAACCAGCAGTTCAGTTGGGCAGTTGATGAGAAAGGAGCTGCCCATTGGCTCATCTCTGTGATCCAACAACTGGAGAAAACAAGAGCTTGAGTACTGGACTCTAGCAGACTTGGCCGCAAACCTGGCTCTGCCACTTCCTGTCTGTGAGATCTGAGCAAGTCAACCGCTCTAAGCTGTAGCACCCCCATTGGCAAAGTAGGGGGATGAAATAGTTATCTAGTAATATTTATCTAGGCTCTTTTGAGAAATCATAAATTGCTTTGAACAGTGCATATAATAAACACTCACGTGCATATAATAAGCACTTAAGCAAGTTTGTCTATTTCTAGAATTATGAAAATAAATGCCATTACTAGTAATAGTGTTGTTGCTAATTCTATTACTATTGCCATTACATTAATACATCATCATTATCATTCTTAAGGCCCTGGAGGAACAGAAGTTTTGTTGATTCTTGCATGGTGGAGGTGAGTACCAGGAACATCACTATTTATAAAAGAAGACCTGTGTGATCTATATAACATGGCCTCTTAGTTTGACACAGTCTATAAAGCTTCATCAAGCCTCTCGACCTCTTTATGACCTGTTTTGCTTTTATGTAAATAAAGTGAAGCAGAACCTAGTTGGGTTTACATCATAAAATGATAGAATATGTGGGAGAGAAAAGGCTTTAGTGGTTGAAAAAGAAACAGTTACTAAAGGAAAGATGAAGTAGTGGAATTGAACAGTCCAAGGCTATTTTCTGGATTCTTCCATGTACTAGTTGTAAAATGCTGGGAAATTTACTGAATGTCTCCAAACCTCAGACTGTACATCTGATAACTGTAGATCATATTAACCAACTCATTGTTCCATAATAAAAGAGCAACTGACAGGATGGTGTGGCTTGAGGTGGACTATCAATAACTCTTAGGTCCTTTCCCCACAAAAAGATATAATAAAATGCCTCATTAAGAGACTAAGTAAAATCTGTGGTTTCTACCTTTTTTAGTTGAAAATATTTCAAACACATTTTATATTCTGGCAGAGGTCTTTACATTTTCTATTAATTTATGTTGAGGACATAGCATATTTAAAAATGAATTACATGGCATATTATTTTTAGGCTAGACAGAAAAACATTCTTTGGTTTCATAACAGTTGACTGGTTATACTAAAAGGACCACTGTCTCTTTTGTTAAATTCAGGCCACCTCAATGAAACATTATCAAGTCTAAAAGATTGAGAGAAGGTAATACCATTTCAAAATTTTGATCTAGTCACTAATACTAGATTTGGAAAAATGCCTTCACATATATCCACAAATATACAGAGGATGCCAAAAATGTATATACATTTTAAGTATTGAAATTTTAATACTCAGTATATACCAGTAACAAAGGATAAGGACAAGTCATGTTTGACTTCTACAATTACAAGAGGAACTCAAAGCAGTTACCATTGTAATTCAATTCAACTTTGGAAAATAATACATAGAACATCTCTTTAAATGTGTTTATGTTTTTGTGGCACCCCAGTATACCTATCTCTATAACTAGGTATCCATAAACTGCTTTCATCTCTGGTCATTAAAGCCAATATTGACATATACTGGTGCAAGAAAAAGGCTTTCTACAAAAATCATTTCCATCTTTATGTCTTTTCACATTCCCAAAAAGTCAATTTTGGTTTGCAATTTGGGTTTTAAAGCACCACCTTTGATATCTATTTCAGTGTGTTAGATAAATACACACTTACTGTAGGCACATCCAAATGCCTCAATTCGCATTCCAATTCTGCCCTTTGGGTTCCATTCCAGAG
The DNA here is from genome assembly GCA_007922755.1 of Pedetes capensis. Taxonomy (NCBI): domain Eukaryota; kingdom Metazoa; phylum Chordata; class Mammalia; order Rodentia; family Pedetidae; genus Pedetes; species Pedetes capensis. Next base: position 25,256 of record VMDO01019860.1, read on the forward strand.
GGATGAAGCGCAGAAATCTGGCTTTGATAGAAGGTTGGAGCCTGTAGTACACAACACTGTCTGCATTTGCATTTCCTGAAAAACCCTGGAAGAAATGGGAAAGAAGGAGATCAATCTATCTGGAAAATATCCATTTCATTTTGTCATGCATAATGTCTTTGAGCCATGTGTAATTTGCTTTTTCACTATTGAAAAGTGGCACTTTCCTTAAGAAAATCATATTAACAGTTTTGTCATAATGTCTCTTCATCCACAAAAGTTATTGTTGCCTGAGCTTTTCTTTTAAAGAGCAGTTTAAATTGCACCATACCCATTAAACTAGCTTGTGACTATGATACCCTCAATAGAGACTGCTTCTGTAAAAGGCAGATTAAACATGAAAGTGTGCCATGTCTGTAGCTGCTAACATTGTGAATAGCACAAAAAAATTAAGAAAATCTTCTTCCAATATTGCAAAACCATTATCCAATTCAGCAAAGAAGTTGCTCGTATCATGAATGAATGAGTGAAAGCTAAGAAATGTTTCAGTTACTTTACTTTCTCATCTCTGTCATTAACATAAACAAAAGCATCATCCAACATTCAGAAGCAACTATACTCTGATAAAAGGTTGCTAGGCATCATCAGCACATGGCCTGATTCATATATTCAAAATTGTTAAGTGAACCTGGAAACAATAAGAATTTGGAAAGATTTGTAATTATATTTACAGACTCTCAAATCCAAACGCTAGAGAGACCTTTGGAATGATGCTAAGCCAGCACAGTCAAATTGTAGATGAGGAAATTACAGGTCAGAAAGGTGAAAAGCAAAACCATTACACAGAAAGAGCAGGTACTATGTCCCTTCCACAACAGGATGCATTACATGACACAGCTCATCTGCAAACCCTACATACTCTAGCACTTAATACCTGAACCACTTTTATATTCTCCTATAGGACACACTGGAAGAATTACATATGGAGACATCAGCATGAAGCAGAAGTTGTTCTCAATAATTTATATTTCATTTTTATTTCTCCCCCTCACTCCTTTCCCCATTTCTTCCTACTCCTCTTCTTCGTTCTCCTTTTCCTCCTCCTTTACTTTTATCTGTAACAAATTTCCATATGTGGGAGTTGTTGTTGTTGTTAGGTGCCGTCGAGTCGGTATCCGACTCATAGCGACCCTCATAGGGTTTTCAATGGCTGTTTCGGGATTACCTTGGGAGTGGATTGCCAGGCCCTTCTCCCATTTTTGCGGTGCTGGGAATTGAATTCGGGGCCTCAGAGACAGCAGCGCAGCGCTCTACCCACTGAGCTAAATCCCAGCCCCATGTGTGAGTAATATAAGGAATAATGCTACTACACATTATTCCTTATTGCATGGTAGATTCCTTTACCACAACCAGGTCATAAGGTCAACCTCAGTAGATTACACAAAAGCAGTGGCAAATACATTAGAAACTCCAGGACCTAAGCAATTGGTTCATTTGTCTGCTTCCCTTTTTATATCTCCTTACTAGTATTTACCAAAATGATTTCTAATACATTAAAAAGAAGAGATTGAGTGTTTCATATTGTTGTTATTGTTAGGTATCTTCAAATCAAGTCCAACTCATAGCCACCCTATGTACAACAGAACAAAACACTCCTTGACACTGAGCCATGCCCAGCACTATGTCAGTGCTTCTCAGCTATTCATAGGGTTTTCAATGGCTGAATTGTTTCAGAATTGTTTCAGGAGTGGGTTTCCAGGTCCTTTTCCCATGTTTGCAGTGCTGGGGATTGAACTCAGGGCCTCAGAGAGCATAGAGAGTGGAACTCGGCACCTCCCCATCAGATCTTCCTGTTTTATTTTCTTCATATATCTCATTGTCTGGGTGAAGGATGGTCTTCTCTTGTTAGATTATTCTTTGTCTGCTTGTTTATCATATCCTGCTAGAACACTCCGCTAAAGCAGCGACCTTTGCTGCCCTCCACCCATAATACTGAGAACACTGCTTGGTTCAAGGTGGTTCTCAATAAGGTATTTGTTGGATGCTTATGTTTGGGAAAGACTGGATTTAAAAAACAGAACAAAGTTCAACAGGCTCTTCAACCACAGAGCTTCTCAAAGCATGTCACATGTGCCAACGTGCACTGTACCACCTGTGACAGGGGATGTTATCCAGCATGTCTCAACCCATATTTGGTCACAGAAGTAGAGGTCTCTCACTTTTTTCATTGTTGTTGGTTTTTATTGTTGCTGTTGTTTTTCAAAGCGTGTCCCAATGTTTCTCAGACTATAAATAGAAGAATACTGTTTAATCACATAGATACTTGTACTCTGATAATCAGACCCTTCTGGAAAATTCTATCCTATGCCACTGGTCGAAAATCTTTACTAAGAGTTACATTAGAAAGATCAATTATATTCCATATTGTACAACCCCCCCACTCCCACTTCATCTCTATGGCACCATAGTTTCCATATCTGTGGAAATCATGGGTATCTACATGAAATTTTGATATCTATTTATTCTTATTTTTCTTTTAGAATGGTTGATATAGGGCAAGGCAATATTTCTCAAACTTGGACTGCATGTAAAATTTTCCAGTGCTCAGATCCTGGGCATTTTGTGTGTCTGTCTATGTCCATGTATTATGTGTGCACACATACGTATGCATGTGTCTTCACAAGCTCTCCACATGAGCATAACGTGCACCCAGGCTTGAGCACCTGGTCTTCAGATACTGGTTCTAATTCATAGCAACATGCTGTCTAATCAGATCATCACATATTTTTTATTCTGTTTCCTGGGTACTATCAGTGGACTAATACAATCCCTAATTATGATTTCTTGCCAAGTGAACTGGTGGATGATTAATTAGATAACCCTCCAAAAGATTTCATGGCTTCTTTTTGCTTTAAAATTAATCGAAGCTCATAGATTGGGATAGATGCCATAGATTGGGATAGATGCCACTACAATGATTCAGCATCTTAAAAGACTGGGAGAAAAGCACAGTGACAGGGGCAGCAGACAGGTAAATGCAATGGGGTTTATGAATGGCAGCCTTTCACTTCTTACCTGATTGATTTATGAGTTATTTGAATATTTTAACATGAAGAAGAAATATAAGATATATATTTTGTATTAGAAATACACATATCTTCACTGACACATTTTTAAAAATTTTAGCAGTTATCCCTTATGAAATTGTGAGATTGAGGATATGGGACTTTCCACACATTTCATTCAAATCTGGGCTTTTTAATAAGTATGTACTAATTTAATAATAATTGGTAAAATAAAGTAAGACAAACATAGGAAGCATGCACAGTGGAACAGCAGGAAGAAGCATCATTTAGGAACACTTTGGTTATTGTAATTCTTTAACACCAATGTCATTTGCCAAAATATACACTATTACTATTTATTAAATTAAAATTGATAATATTTGCTCTGCTTTTTTAATACTTAAGGTAACTAAGAGTCTATTTTGGATTTCAATATTTAAGGGGAAATCTTTCAGAATGATTGTGAATAAGGCATGGTATTTATACTACATTAATTTATAAATGGAAATTCCAATGCATGCTATCAGGTTTCAAATATATTTCCTTTGTCTCAGAGACTTTCCTCCCTTTGCTGTGAAAAAATTTTTTGCATACATACCATTGCTGTTCTTAGGTGCTGTCAGGTCTGGTTTGACTCATACCAACCCTTATAGGGCTTTCAGACCTGATTATAGGACTGATTGCTTTGGGATTGCTTCAGGAGTGGCTTGCGTGTCCTTCTGCCATTTTTATGGTGCTAAGGATCAAACCCAGGTCCTCAGACAGTGCCAAGCAGCATCTATCAACCCCACCCCATATATAGCATGACAATTCATAAAGAAGTGCATGAATTTAAATGTTTCTTTACCTTTAAAAAATGATTTTACATGAACATTTATGCCTTTCTTTAAAGATTCTAAACTATAGTGTATGCCAGAATTAATTGAGTTGCTTTTTAGAAATGCAGATTTCTGCGCCCCTCACCTCACAGGTGAAATCTGTGGATGAGGCCCTGGAATTCACATTTCAAATATGCGCCAAGTTGAATTTGTGCTTATGATCTTTAGCTCTCTCTCATAAATATTCTTCTGGCATGCGAATAAATCCTGCTCTTTTTCTCTCCCTATTTTATCTCAAAACTTTTCAGTTGTTTTTAGGTGCTGTGGAGTTAGTGTCTGACTCATAGCAGCCCCACGTACAACAGGTGAAACAATATTGTCAGTGTTTCTCTGCTATTCATAGGGTTTTCAATGGAGGATTGATTTCTGGGAGTGGGTTATTGGGTCCTTCTCCCAAGCCTACAGCACTTGGTGTTCCCAGGTGGTCTCGCATCCAAGGACTAACCAGGCCCGAACCTGCTTAGCTTCTGAGATCTGATGGGATCAGACACCACAGTGCTATGGCTGCAGGAAACTTTTCAGAGAGGGAAAGGATTTAGACGGGTTCACTAGGGTTAACCTCAAAGAATAGTAATAAATATTGTCTTTAGTCCATTTGAACTGCTATAACAAAATGCCATAAGCTGAGCAGCTTATAAAACAGAAGACTACTTCTCATAGTTCTACTTATAGAGGTTGGGAAGTCCAAGATCAAGACTCTGGAAGATTCTGTGTCTGGTGAGGCTCATTTCCTGGTTCATACAATTCTATCTTCTTGCTGTGTCCTCACATGGTAAAAGTAGACTCTTTTATAAGGGTGTGAATTCCATTCCCATGAGCCCTCTTGAAAAATCCTTTCCCAAGAGGTACTACCTCCTAACACTATTACCTTGAAGGTTAGGATTCAACATACAAAGTTTGGGAGAAGGCAAACCTTTGGACTACAGTGCATTGCAAATGTGCTCTACCTTATCAACCTAAATGTCTTCAACATGAAAATTTGTGGCTCAGAATCATTCACAGTGGAAGTGTGTTATGCAGCTTGAACATTTGTAACAACACTGTGGAGTAATTACTTTTGTACCCACTTTACAACTGAAGAAAATGAAAATTATAGAGGTTATATGCCTAAAGTCACACAGCTAGAAAGTGTCAAAGCAAGAATTTAATTCCAGGCTTTTCTAACTCCAGAGCTTATAATTTACCTAAGTCATCAAAAGGCTTCACTCCAACAAAATATGAATGCAAACAACCTACCCTAGAGGAAATGTGATATGTTATCTAAAATGTTTCCCTTTTTCTCATAATTTATACTTAAAAATTTTCATACATTTGAAAATAATGCAACTTAGCTTATTGGTGAACTGGGACTCAGCTCTACCAGTCGACATCGATAGACAAAAAAAAAAAAAAAAACCATTCTACTAAGCATTATATTTTCTCAAAATTACTGGAGAACAAAAATAAAAGACAAGAATCAATAAAAGCTCAATAATCAATAAGACTCTTGCATATAAATAGTAAGCTGCTCATGGAAATAGAATGTAAAAGAATGTCATTATGTCATCAGATTTCATACTTTAGAAGTAAAATTAAGGTTGTATGTCTTTTGAGATAAATATCAAAAAGCTTTAATTATGTTTTTCTTTTCTTTTAGATCCAACGATTTTCAAACTCAATGAGGTGTTAAGAGGTGATTTTGAAATGTATTCTAACCACAATAATTTGTGGAATTAATGAATTAAAGTTTTTCACAGGATTTAAAATATCTCCTAAAGTGATTCTAACATTTATGAAGAGATACAATAGCACTAATTTCTTTTGCAAATATTAATTGAGCAACTCAAGTATAAAAGCCAAGATATATAACAATTGCCTATATGGCAATTTATAAGGAGTTCTAAAATATCACTATCATAAATCAGAAACAGGGGACCAGGTACACATAGTTACATAGTAGACTCTAATTGCATAGAAACTGGTCCAGCTCCAGCCAAAATAAACAGTAGCATCAGTAGAAATTCAACACTACAAACAGACAGGCAAACATGAAAATCCTCTTGTCATTATTGATCTCTCTTATTATGAGACTTCTAGTGACCTACATGTGACCTACACATGACTTATTTCCAAGAACAATTAATTTTGACGTAGCTAACATACAGATGCCAAACAAATCACAGTCACATGCTGTCAAATGAAAACCACTTCGTTACTTTATGATGTCAGTTGTGAATCTTTACTAAGTGTATCTCCCAAAATATTCTTTAGTGTGAAAAAGAACGAAAAACAAAGAAAAAAATAAAATGGACTGAACTGCGTGACATTTGCTAACATAAACCCAGATAAGAATGCCTTTCAAGCCTAAAATGAACCAGACCATTGTAACCACATCTACAAAAGGTGAAGTGGATTCAATCAATCATGAATGTGAATGGAATTCATTTGTTGTAATAAAGAAGTAGCCTAGTAATAAAGAAGTAGTCTAGTAATCAATTTTAAATTTTGATACTCATATATAATAAATCTCAATTTTCAAAATAAAAGAGAATAGGATTTTATTAATATAAAATCAGTTTCTACTACCCTCCTGAAAATATTCAATATCTTTAAAATATTTATTAGAAGGGGCATTAAATTTTTAGCAATGGTTCAATGAGGAGAGCCAGTCATGATATTAGGATGTATAGACACAGGTTGTAAAATACACTATTCAGTTGATTTTAAAACAGAAGAGTTTGAATTCTTAAGGTAGAAAGATTGAAAGACAACTCAAGTAAAAGCACATGAAAGATACAACTTTGGCCGTAGTCCCTGATGACTGTTGAAATACCGCAATAAATTATTGCACAGAAGACACATACACATGTCATAAAGCTTACAATTACATTAGGGTATTACAGGTACTATTTTGTGGAGATGGAAAATAACTTTTAATTACTAAAAAAAATCATAGTATGGTAGTCATAGATTTGGAAATCCTGGCCAACCCCCGCTGGAATATAAAACAGGGGCTGAGCTAAAGAAAGGTACTGAATGTCCACAATCTAATAGAAGAAGAAAACTCAAAGAAGTAAGTGCTATATTTCTCTTTAGAAATGACTTAAAAATTCTTGAAGAGGAGAAATGAATGGATTATTTGACAACTTCACTAGATTAGGGATAAAATTTTGGTCAAGATCCCTGAAGGATAAGAATACCTTGTAGAAATCTACTGGTTTTGTGTGAGAACTTAGAGGGTCTGCAATTAAGGATAAAGGGCAAGAAAGAGATGGATAAGTCCTCACAGATTAAAGTCAGCTATTGCATACACTCATCTGTGAAATCCCGCCTGATCTTGGAAGTTAAGTAGAGATGGCCTGGTTAGTCCTTGGATGGGAGACCACCTGGGAATACCAGGTGCTGCAGGCTAGGAAGAATGACCTGGCAACCCACTCCTGAAACAATATGCCATTGAAAACCATATGAATAGCAGTGAAGGACTGACAATATTCCCAGGCATGGCATAGTGTTGGGGAGTGTTCCTTTCTATTGTATGTAGAGTTGCTATGAGTTGAACCTGACTCCACAGCACCTAACAACAGTATCTATGAGATGAGAGCACACTAGTCAGAGGTTTAATGTTCTTTCTTGTCTGCAGGAGTGAATTAAAATATGCTCTGTATGAAGGTACCCTCAAATTCTAGGCCTCAATTTAGTCATTCACTTTTTCTTATATAATGTCTTACACACAAGAGAAAATAATAAAACAGCAACAAAGACAGTTTTTAAAAGGAAATTTGTCTTAAATATTTACATACTACTTTCATTATTTTAAGAAAAAACTGAACAAAGCACAATCAATGACTTTTCTCAGAACTATCAAGGAACTAAGTTTTCATGGTGCTATGGAAGAATTTCCTCCTCTCAAAATTCATATATTGAAGCTGCATGCAATGTGATGGTGTTCGGAAATGGAGAATTTGAGGTTTATATGAAGTCATGAGGGAAGTCACTTCCCTTATGGAAGTCAGTGCCCTTCTAAGAACAAAGAGACCAGACCTCTTTCTCTCTCCACACCATGAAAGGCAGCAGAAAAGCAGACACTTGCAAACCAAAAGGAAGGCCCTTCTCAGGAACTGAATCAGTAAGCACCTTGATCTTGTACTTCCCAGCCTCTATAACTGTGAGAAATAAATGCCTACTGTTTAAGCTACTCAGTCTGTGGTGTTTTGTTATAGTCACTTTAACTGACTAATCCACATGAAAAAAAATCACTGTGAAATCTGGAGGGACAAGATCATACAAAGATTCTAAGCTGAGATCTCTCCACCTGTAAAGAAGCCTCTGGCATCCTAAACTGACAGAAAGGCTTATATGGTAATTTTGATGAATTATTGGAGGCTGCATGGGGACTACAAGCAGAGTGAAAAATTCCTGAGGACCACAGTCTTACAGGAGCCCCACATTTCTGTGGGGTTTGCTGTAGGAACCTTTCCAGACTCTCTGTCAGGGTCAGGGGATGGCTGAACAGGGAAAAGGGACAGGTAACAACTGTGAAATATGCCTGGTGTCATCCATAATAAAAGCCTGCTCTCCTAGGATAATGACTTTTCCAGAGCCTGCACCACCTGGGGAGGAGGCCCCTCCTATTTCTATCTCCCAGCTTTCCTGTCTCACCTGCGGGAAAGAAGTCAACAGGTGTCAAGACTTCAAGGAAATATAATGGAAAATCATTAGCCAAAAAAAGAGGAAGATGAAGGGGGGTAGAAACAACTAGAGAAACACTTGTGACGGTCACTGTTCTGAGACAAAGTCTCCCCTTGGAGTCCTGAAATTTAATTGGGACAGTACAAAACACCCCTTCCTCACATTGTATTACTATCTTACGAGACTCTAGTATAATATGGTAAAAATGGTGTAATAAAAACCCTGCAAAGCACAGACTGTCTCTGAATAGGATCCCAAAGACAAGTGGATCGACAGATACAGGGCACAAGATGAACTTGAAGGCAAGTATTTGGCATCTATGGCACTTACAGCAAACATTAAACATACCCCAACTCTAGCCAGAGTAGTATAAATCCTCACATTGATGGCCTATTGCTGGATACAACACTACCAGCTTTCAACAAAAAATTACAAGGCATGCCAAAAGGCAAGAAAAAACACCGTGCAAAGACCAAACAGTCATCAAAACCAGATTCATCTACATTACAGATACTGGAATTATCTGACTATTAATTTACAACAATGATTAATATATTGAGGGCTGTAGTGGAAAAAGTGATCAACATGCAGGAACAGATGGGTAACAAACAGAAAGATGAAAATTCTCAGAAAGAATCCAAAGGAAATTTTAGAAGTAAAAAAATACTGTAACAGAAATGAAGAATGTCTTTGATGGACACATCAATAAATCAGTGAGCTTGAAGATAAGAAAACACTTCCTAAACTGTCATACAAAAAAGGGAACAGAGCAAGAGAAAATAACCAGGCACTATGGGACAATTATAGAAGTCATAACATATGTGTAAGCACAATATCAAAAAAAGAAGGAAGCAAAAAAAAAATCTTTGAAATAATAATAACCAATAGCTCTTCAAAGTTAATGATAGAAACCAAGCTATAGATCCAGGAAGCGCAGAGAATAACAATCAACTTAAAAACCAAAATAAAACAACACTGCATTACATTATATTCAAACTACAGAAAATCAGCAACAAAAGAAAACATTTTCAAAGAAACCAGAGTGAGGGAAAAAGAGTAAAAAATAACAGACTATTTCCTATCTTGTTATGTGAGGCCAGTATAACCTTGATATCAAAATCTGACAGTAAAAACCAACATCTCTAATGAACATAGGTACTACAATCCTTCTTAAAAAGTGGCAAAGCAATTCTAGAATATATAAATACAGAAAAAAGATAAGTCATACTTAAAGTTTATTCTAGTAATGCAAGGGTTATTTGATATGTACAAATCACTTGATGTAATTAATCACACCGAAGATAGTATGGTCTTCACAGTAGTTGCAGAAAGAATATCTGATGAAATTCAAAATCCACACATGCTTAAAACTGAGGCAGGTAAAGAATTTTTATTTTCTTTTTTGTGGTACTAGAGTTAAACCCAGGGCCTAGCACATGCTAGGCAAGTGCTATACCACTAAGCTGAACCCCAGTCTCTTTTTAAATTTTTTCTTTTTATTTTTGAGACAGAGTCTCACTGAGTTGCACAGGCTGCATCTAGCTTCAAACTCAAGATCCTCCTGCCTCAGCCTCCTGAGTTCCTGAGATTACAGGCATGAGCCATGTTTCCAAGCTGAGGATTTCTGAATCTATAAAGGTGATCTATACAAATCTTATAGCAAGCATCACACATAATAGAAAATGGTAAAGGCTGCTTTGAGTGTGGAAATGAAACCAATATGTTCTATATAATAACTCATTCTACATGTAGTAGATATTCTAATTAGTGGAACAAGGCATGAAAAAATATTTAACAGATAATAAGGACTAGAAGCCTGCAGATGTACCACTGTGGTTATCTGATCCCATTAGATCTCAGACAATAGGCAGGGCTGGGCCTGGTTAGTACTTGAATGGGGGACTGAGTGGGAAAACTGGGTGCTGTAGGCTTGGGAGAAGGATCTGGAAACCCACTCTCCTCCTAAAACAATCAGCCATTGAGAACTCTATGAATAGTAGAGCAGTACTGATATAGTGCAGGGCATAGCATAGCGTTAGGTAGTGTTTCATCTGTTGCACATAGATCTCTGTAAGTTTGTGTAAACTCAATGGCATGTGACAACAACAAACAGGAACTAGAAAGGAAGAAATAACACCACCATTTTTCATAGGTTGAACAAGAGTATATGCAGAAATTTTCAGAAAATCTATTCTGTGCATTTATGAAGTTTATTAAAAGTTAAGTTTATGAGCCGGCTGTGGTGGTATATGCCTGTAACCCCAGCAGCTTGGGAGGTGGAGACTGGAGGATCGCAAGTTCGAGACCACAGGCAGTCTATGTAATTTAGGGAAACCCTGTCCCAAACAGTAAAAACAAAAATGGGCTGGAGGTGGCAGCTCAATGGTCCAGCACTTGCAAAGCATTGCAAGTGTACGGCCCTGGGTTCAACCCTCAAGCACCACAAAAAAAAAAAAAAAAAAAAAAGTTAAGTTTATGAAAAGTCTATGTGGTGACATTCTTAATAACATTATTTACATTAGGATCAAACTATATTATTTACCCATGAAAAACCTCATAAAAAACCTATTAAAAACCTCTACATAGAAAATTATAAAATATCATTGAGAGAAATTCCAAAAGGCTTAAGAAGCAAAGACTCAATATTGAAGAGATGTCAGTTGTCCCCAAGTTAATATTTAGATTCAATTAATCAAAATCAAAGCAGAGGTGTGTGTGTGTGTGTGTGTGTGTGTGTGTGTGTGTGTGTGTGTGTGGTTATAAATTTTATGTGGAAATGTAAAGAGAAAGGAATCACCAAGATATTCTTGAATAAAAACAAATTTGGACAATTTTTTAACTGGATATCAAGTCTTATAATGTTTCAAAAAGTAAGAGAAATTCATATCGGCAAAAAATTACTAAAATGGACCAGGGAAACATATAGAGAACCCAGAAGCAGACTCAACTTATATGGACAGTGGATTTTTGATATTTGCAATGCCAAACAGTGTAAGGGGTAATAATTATTTTAAATGCATGGTGCTGGGTCCACTGGATGTCCACATTGGAGGAAAAAAGATATAAATTTGAAAAGCAAAGATGATAACACTACCTTAAATCATATATGGAGATGAATTCCAGGAAAACTACAGACAGAAATGTGAAAAGCAAAATAATAAAGTTACTAGACAACAATATAGCTGAATATCTTTGATGATCACAAACATTTTTTGGTGGTACTGGGGGGCTAAACCCAGGACCTCACACATACTTTACATGCCCTCTACCACTAAGCTGCACCCCCACTCCCTTTTAAAATTTTTATCTTGAGACGGGGTCTCACTAAATTATATAGGCTACCTCTGGCCTCAAACTTGTGATCCCCCCGTATCAGCCTCCTGAGTCACTGGAATTATAGGCATTTGCTACTGTACCTGGAAAAAACACTTCTTAAATAAGTCACAAAAAGCACTAACCAATTCATTAATTAGAGTATATTAAGAACTTCAGTTCATCTAAAGATGTTATCATGGAAAGAGAAGCCACAGAATGGTGGAAGCTGTTTGTCAATATCCAGAATATAGAGAGACCTACAAAGCAATAAGAAAAACCAAATGAAACATCTAAATAAACAACAAACCTATGAAATAGTTTTCAACCTTATTATTTATGGGAAATTATAAATTACAATCATAGTGTGAGAATTCTGCACAACAATCAGAATGGCCAAAACTAAGGAAAATAATAAAAAACTAAAACAAATGAAAACTAACAATTCCAGGTGTTGTCAAGAATGTAGTAGCTGAGCCAGCCACGGTGGTCCACACCTCTAACTCCAGTTATTCTGAAATGTGAGGCAGGAGGGTCACAAGTGTGAGTCCAGAGGCAGCCTACGTAACTTAGAGAGACCCTATCTTAAAAATAAAAAAATAAAAAAGAGCCTGGGTGGTGTGGCTCAGTGTTAGAGCACAGTGCTTAGCATCTGTTAGGCTCTTGGTTCAATCCCCAACACCAAAAATCAATTGATTTTTTTAAATGTGGAACAAATAGAATTTTAACACACAGCTGTTGCGAGTATAATTGAATACAATCTCCATAAAAATTACTCCACATTCTCTACTAAAGTTAAATATACACATATTTTATGAGCTGGCAATTCCATTCCAAAGAATGTACCCAACAGAAAAGCAGGCAGTTTTCCCGGTACCAAAAGACAGATACATGAATATTTTTGAAGTAATATCTATAATGCTATCCCAAAGTAAAATTCACACATCTAATTTTAGAATGGATAAACTGGGACATATTTGAATAATGAAATGTACCAAATCAATGAAAATAAATCAGTTATATGTATGCACAATAACAAGGATGCATTTCATATGCATAATATTAACCCCAGAATCAAGGTATAAAAAAAAAGTTCATATCGCAAGATTCCCTTTGTATCTAATTCAAAATAGGTCAAATTAATCTATAGCATGAGAAGTCATGATAGTGATGATTTGGGGGAAGAAGGAGGAAGTAATGCATAGAAAGGGGATGAAAGAAAGGGTTGAGATATTAAAATATTCTTGGCCTGTGTAATATTTACATATTCATTTCTGATATCTTATTGAGCTGCATATAGAAATGCTTTTCTTCTTTTTCTGGATGTGTGTTGTGCTTTGGTATAAAAAGTTAAATAAAAATAATCATGCTAACTATGAAAAAGGAATATATTCTTAACAGTTTGAAAGATGGTTCAGTAACAAAAATCAAGATTTAAATTTTTCCATGTATTTATCCAAAAACCAAAAGGAAAGACATTGAAAAATACTTCATTAAAGTTATATTTTTCACATTTGTGGTTTTCTATAGATTATTAAGAACACCATGAGAAATACTTTTCAAGTTTGGATTTTAGATATCATATAATTTATCATGCATTA
>VMDO01019861.1:0-38748 GCA_007922755.1 Pedetes capensis
TATACCATAGGTTTTTTTATCCATTCTTCTGTTGAAGGGCACTTTGGTTGATTCCATATCCTTGCTATTGTGAAAAGCGCTGCATTGAACATGGAGATGCAGGTGTCTCTGTGGTATGATGACCCATCTCCCTTTGGGTAAATTCCCAGTAGTGTTATAGCTGGGTCATATGGTAGATCTATTTTTAGTTTTTTGAGGTACCTCCATATTGGTTTCCACAGCTTTTAGTTTTCTAATAAGAAGAATGGATCTTAATAAATCTCTTCTCCTTTCCTCTTCTTAATTTGAATAGCGAAGCAATGTTCAGAGTGGAAGCAGCCCTTTCATGACCATGATTAGTGGGGGCAGAGAATGAACAAAACCCCAGCCCCCTGCATTGTTAGTGATGCTGGAGAGAAGGAGCGGAGGACAAATGTTGTGTTTAGCCAGTGATCGATAAAGCATCATGAGAAACATTGTTGTTGTTGTTGTTAGGTGCCGTCGAGTCGGTATCCGACTCATAGCGACCCTCTGTACAACAGGGGAAACACTATTGTCAGTGCTTCTCTGCTGTTCATAGGGTTTTCAATTGCAGATTGATTTTTGGGAGGGGGTTGCCAGGTCCTTCTCCCACACCTACAGCTTCTGGTGTTCCCAGGCGGTCTCCCATCCAGGTACTAACCAGGCCTGACCCTGCTTAGCTTCCGAGATCTGACGGGATCGGATGCCACAGGGCTACAGCTGCAGGCATAAGAAACATATTTTCCCTGAATGAGCTAAAAGAATCTTCCCTGATACAATACCACTAAATCTAAACGTTTCTGGTTTGTTAAGACTATATACATTTTCATTTATGTCAGTAATATTAAGAATTCGTTGAGTTCTCTGTAGGCATCCTCAAGAGATGGTACTCTTTACCAGTCTAAAGACAGGTAGCTTCCTATTTTTTATTATTTTATTCATTAAGTATTATTTATATGAAATAAAATGTGTAAAACATGGGTTCAGGTCAATGACACTTTACATATGACTATATCCACATTTCCAACACCATGTCAATATGTACAACCCATTCACTGATGCAGAAATTTCCCTAACACTGCTTTCTAATCTGCCCTCCTCACCATGGTGAGCTCTGTCCATTGGTGAGCTTCACAGAATAGAAACAGTATGATGTGCGTTATTTTCTGGATGGCTTCTTTCTCTCACCGTAAGTTACGGCGATGCATCCATGTTGTTATATACATCTAAAGTCTACTATGTTTTACTGCTGAGTAGTGTCCCATTGTATGATTATATTACAATTTGTTTGCCCAGTCTCCTGTAGAGACACATTTGTTTCCATTTTGTTCTATTACAAATAATGTTTATCTGAACTTCCTTGTACATGCATATTTATTTCTCTTGGTAGATGCCCATCCCTAAAAGTAGGTCATAGAGTACTTGATGTAATTTAATTTGTTATGAGTTGCTGTAATTTCCAAGAGTGGTTGAAACATTTTACACTTCTACTTGCAAGCTATGAGAATTCCAATTACTCGACACCTTAACAATTTGAATTATTAATGCTATTTAAATTTCATTTTAGATATTCTAGTGAAGGTATGCCTGCAGCCGTACCACTGTTGCATCCCATCCCATCAGATATTGGAAGCTAAGCAGGGTTGGGCCTGGTTAGTCCTTGGATGAGAGACCACCTAGGAACACCAGGTTCTGTAGGCTTGGGAGAAGAACACAGCAACCCACTCTCAAAAAACAATCAGCCACTGAAAACCCTGTGACCCTGCCCTCAAGCCTAAGAGAAGACCACAATGGTTCTGAAACTCTGTCTTTCCAGGGCAATCTCTTGGGACTGTCCCCAAGGTTTATTTTCAATACCTGGGATCCAGCAAGCAGAGGGAAACCATCTGGGAATTTGAACATGAAAAGTTTAACAGAACAAATCATGAGCAGGAAACTGGAATGATGGGATGCTCTAGTAAGGAATACAGGAACAGGTCATGTGTGGAGCAACCTCATGCTAACAGCTGAGCTGAAGCACTCAAGAAGAGATCAGCTTCACAGGGCCAGAGCAGACCTCACCGGGAGGATAAAATCAGAGAAGAATTAGATGCTGGAGAAAACTGCCAGGACCTCCTCCATTGGGACTTTGGGAATCTGACTCCTGGAGTACTGGGATCCAGCCATAAGAAGTGTTATGCTCACAAAATCACTAAAAACTCCAATCAAGAGGTGCCTGGGCTAAGTGTCTCAGACAGTGGCACTGCACTAGAAAGGGCGTGCCAGGAAAAGCAAGTCTCAAAGGGGTGTGTCTGGCATTCCACTGGAGGTCTTATGCCGGGGAAGCCAGCCACAGGTGGCGTCTTTGCTGGTGGCAGCCTGTTGCAGCACTGCTGGCAGGATCTGGGAGAAGCTGGCTGGGGGAAGGTACCATGGGCTACTGACCTCCCAGTACTAAAGAAAAACCTGCATGCTGTGTGGCAGCCTTCAAAGAGAAGCAGCCCAAGACCAGCAGAGAAGACCCTTCCTCCTGCAACGCCTCTCTAGCACCTGCCAGGACAAATCCTCATGTCTGCGCAATGGCTAAGTCAAAATATTTGAGAACTCAGCTCAGTGTTTTGCAAAGCAGAGAGTGAAGGATGGATTTGGAGTTGAGAATCAATAAATTGATAATTATCCCCAAATGAGAAGAAAAACATAAAGAAAAGGCTAATAAAATTTATTGGAAATTAAGGATGATGTACAGGATGGGCTAGGATTTACCTCAGTTGGTAGAGTGCTGCTTGGCAGTCTCTGAGGTCCTGAGTTTGATCCCCAGCACTGCCAAAATGGGAGAAGGATGTGGCGATCCACTCCCTAGGCAATCCTGAAACAATCAGCCATAGAAAATCCTATCAGGGTCGCTATGAGTCAGACACAATTGGACGGCACCTAACAACAACAACAACATACAGGACAGGACAGAAAGGGTCAAGTGAATGAGCAAGACAAAAACAAGTGAATGAACTCCTCAGATTCACACAGACACACACACACACACACACACACACACACACACACACACACACACACACTCACTCTAAGATGAACACATCTTTCAAGGATTCCGAATTCAAAAGACAAAAGCAGACTGGTCTCTCGTGTTTGTCAGCTTTCCCTGACTGTGACAAATCCCTGAGATCACCCACGTACACGAGAACGCCCTGGTTTCAGGGGGTTCAGTCCATGGTTGGTTCGTTGTATTGTTTTTGGCCTGCGTCAAGGCAGAACATCATGGCGGGGAGCACATGGTGGAGGAAGGTGTTACCACATGGCAGCGAGGAAGCAAAGGGCGCGACAGGAAGAAGTGAGGGTTCCGCTATCTCCCTTTAGAGGCACATCACCAATGGCCCAACTTCTGTCCTCGAGACCCCACCTTTTACACTTTCCACTACTTCCGGTTGTGCCACAGGATAGGGACCAAGCCTTCAACACGTGAGGATGGGGGAGCACTTAAGAGCTGAACTGTAGCATCTGTAATGAATGACTCCCCCTTTGGTATCAGGCTCCTTGTCAGCAGGGGGAACAGGCCTGTGTCTATGCTCCTGCTCACATGAAATTAACACTCACATAGGGAGTGATGGAATGACTTTCTTGGTCATGTAAATATGATGATGGCTGCTGCTGTACCACGGTGGCAGTGGATCCTATCAGATCTGGGAAGCTAACCAGGGTCGGGCCTGTTTAGTACTTGGATGGGAGACTTCCTGGAAACACCACGTGCCGTAGACTTGGAAGCCCGGCAATACATTCCCACCCAGAAAAAAGAATCAGCCATTGAAAACCCCATGAATAGAAGAGAAGCACTGACAATACTGTTTCACCTGTTGTATGTAGGGTCGCTATGAGTCAGACACCAACTTGATGCCACCTAACAACAACAACAACAGATATGATGATGGTTCATTTTCCATACATTTGGCTTCAAATGATCTGTGGACAATAAATTTCTGCAAGCATAAAGCATGAAGAATACAGCATCAGTACCAAGAAAGAAACAAATGAAGTTTTAAGGCTAAATAAGAATTGAAAGTTAACATTAATAAATTGCATTCTTGAACAGACTTGTGGATCCTACCATCTAAGATGTGAGGCATGAACCTAGAAAAGAGAAAACATATTAAACTTCATTTTTTGGTTAACCCTACATATTGTTTGGGGTTTAAAATTTAGATTTAAAATTTTCAGAGGAATAGGGGAGTGTTTCTTGCATTGTACATAGGGTCACTATGAGTCAGACCCGACTCAGCAGCACCTAATAACAGCAACAACCAAAACAATTGAATAGATAGTATAATGGTAAATACTTAGCTTAAAAATTGATTATAGAATATATGATGGTTTCAAGAATAATCTGATAACAGAAGAAAAGCAAACCAGAGAACATGATAAGTAGAACATATCAAAAACATGGCAGGAATAACTACAAATATATACTTAATACATCTGGATGGGTTAATGTGCCCTAATAAAGACAGATGGGTTGGGATTTAGCTCAGTTGGTAGAGCGCTGCACTGCAGTCTCTGAGGACCTGAGTTCAATTCCCAGCACTGCAAAAATGGGAGAAGGACCTGGCAATCCATTCCCAAGGCAATCTCGAAACAGTCGGTCATTGAAAACCCTATGAGGGTCGCTATGAGTCGGATACCGACTCGACAGCACCTAACAACAACAACAATAAAGACAGATGCTCAGAAAACCTTCCTATGTAAAGCACACAATGTCCCAATAACATAAGAATCAGAAAATAAAGGGAGCGTAAGAAGGCAAATGTCATCAGATCAACAGTGGTGATGAAGAGCAAACTGCAACTCAAGATGAAAATTATTTGTAAGTGAGAGAAATTGACTTTGATAAAGATACAATTCTCTAAATTATGTGACAGTCATGAATTTTATGCACCTAAATATAGTTTGGATAGATGTAAAACAAAAACTAACAGACTTCAAAGAGAAAATGAATTCCTTAGTTATGAAGTAAATGTACAGTCAGATCTCTTAGAAATAATCACAACACACAGATAAAGACACAAGTAGAGATGTCAGACTTGAAATTTTATAATTAGGAAGCTTCATTGTATAGAGAGAAACAAATAGAAACATCTATCCATGGCTGTTATGTTAATATATGAAATATAATCAGAAAATACAGTGATTGCAATTGCTGAGTGTCTAAAAGGCAGGGTCCTCAACAGAAGAAGCAGCAACCAGCAATGGAAACTTAGTCATAGATTACAGCAAATGTAAATCTGTTCAGAGCATTCATTCACATGTGAGCTATGGTAGACAGAAGGTTTATTTAAAAGAGGCCCTAAATCATGGATTGTGAAGAATGCTTCTGGTGTGGCAATTTATTTCAAATAAAAACATCATGGTGTGTCCTCATTCACCTCATTCACCAGATCTGGCACCAAGTGACTTCTGGCTCTTCTCCAAACTCAAAATGACCATGAAACATAAACATTTTTTAATCAATAAAGGACATCAAGGCAGCCCCAACAGCTCAACTAAGGACACTGATAAAAGAGGACTTCCAGAACTGCTTCAGAAAGTGGCAATAATGATGGAGTAAGGGTGCTGGAAGCCAGGGGGAATTAATGGCAATGTGTCTTTCACTGTGATTTTTTTTAAACTTAAACATTCACTGTATATTTTCGTCATACCTTGTACATGTATTCTGTAGATCAGTGGTCTCCAAACTTTTTGGGGAATCAATTTGGGGGAAGATTTTTTCAAGCATGGGGATGGTGGTTTCAGGATGATACAGGTGCATTACATTTATTGTGTTAATACAGATGAAATTTTGCTTGTCTGTCTGCTGCTCACATCTGTACTAACCTGTGGCCTCAGGTCTGAGGGCTCTTTCTATAGATAAAAATCGTTATCTCAGCACAATGGGCATTATTCACATTTCCCTGTGAAACTTTTAAAATCCACCAGCTACAACAAAGCACTTGATTGTAAGTTTAATAAGAAAAACTTAAAATAATAAAAATGTCTACAAATGCATATATCAAAAAGCTTTGAATGAAACTGAGCAGAGTTTAGACTGTTCCATTTTTCTACTTGGGTCTTTTGAATTGTGTGTGTGTGTGTGTGTGTGTGTGTGTGTGTGTGTGTGTGTGCGTTAAAAGTGTTATTTAAAAGTCTTAGTGGTGATTTTAATAAGGAATCAATTTTAAGAAACCCTGACAGAGCATTTATTATCAAATGTGGTATAGCTAAAGCAATCCTAAGCACTGGCATAAACAGTCTTCTTCACTAAGAATCATCAAGTATAGGTCCTAGGCATTGGTATCCCATTGACTTAAAAGTTAAATCTCTTAACTTCTCTCCTTTAGCCTCTACTTTAGTAGACCAGGGGTATCTGACATAGTTATCCCACGAAGTTAACATGGGAGTCGCATGAAATGCTATATATAAGAGGACTAGGAAGATTAGAAAGCAGTCTAGGTTTATTTCATCACTATTAAGTAATCCAATTTTATTGCCTAATTTAAACAAGGCAATTGTTTCGGAAAGAATTCTCTCCTATATTGTTAACATATTTTAACATCAAGAAAACAAGAGTGCAATATCAGTATTTTTTACTAATCCATTTGTAATTAAATTACACATAAATTTAACACGATATGTCATTGAAATAATAAATAGCTGACATTGAACACAGTCAGTTGAAAGACTTCTAAGTTGAAATTTTTTCTACATGAGTAACATGAAGAAATAGAGTGGCACCTTCACTTTCTTCAGAATTGTAGAGCTGAGTGATTGTACAACATATTCCTGGAAATTATTTAACATTTTAAATTGCCTGTTTAAATCCCGTGAGACTATAAGTCTGTATTACCTGACATGAGAAATGAAGGGAACCAATCATAATAAATTGATGTGTCTACTTTGCAGTGCCCATTGGCTCTTTCCCTGGGGAACACTAACACGTGAGCTCTGTGCAGATGGTAATATTAAATCACAAGTCACTCCAGAAAAAGGTTTGAAATTTCCAGTCTCAATATCAATTGACACAAGCATCTAGTATCATACATTCTTTAAAAGCCTAATCAAGAAAATGATTGAAACTTCTGAAAGGTCATATTTTTTAAGTTAAAGAAAAAGATTGGAAGCTAAAGGTTTCCCAATGTGTTTCCCAACACTAGTGTCTGATGATCTTGATCTGCCACATGAAGATCCTCAGGGACGTAGTAGTATTGAGCACTGCAATATTGTGCCAGCTCAGCCTTAAATTTCTCTTGAGACTGGGTTCTGGGCAAGTTATTGTCTCATTTATATTTCAAAACCATGTTTGTAGTCCATATAATCCGCACAGTGCAACACAAATATACACAGCAATATTATATTTAAATTATGATTGCATATTTTCATCACACATGAAAAATTTCACTGAGTGAATAATTATTTGAAACAATAACATATGTGTATGTGTGTATATATATATATGTATATATATATATATATATAATATCTCCTATCATACTGTGGAATTCCCATGTCAAAGTCACCTTAATATGTCTTAATATCTAGTATAAAGGTAGTATCCTTTTTTGACTCTTATACTTTCTATGGCAGGCTGGGGTTTAGCTCTGTTGGTAGAGTGACACTTTGTACTTTGTAAGGACCCAAGTATGATCCTCAGCACCACATAAATGGGAGAAGGATGGGGCAGTCCACTCCTGAAACAATCCTGGAAAAATTAGCCATTGAAAACCCTATGAGGGTTACTATGGGTCAGACACAACACAATGGCACCTACCAACGATATACTTTCTATGTAATAGAAAATTTATATTTTTACTTGTATGATCTTAATATCAAGTGTGTACTTCAAAGTGGGGGCTGGGATTTAGCTCAGTTGGTAGAGCGCTGCACTGTAGTCTCTGAGGTCTTGAGTTCGATTCTGAGCACTGCAAAAATGGGAGAAGGACCTGGCAATCGACTCCCAAGGCGATCCCGAAGCAGTCAGCCATTGAAAACCCTATGAGGGTTGCTGTGAGTCGGATACCGACTTGACGGCACCTAACAACAACAACAACAACAACTTCAAAGTGGCCTATTAATTTACTGACCTGTACCTCTTATCTAGATGCATAAATTAGCCATAAGTACATTTTTGAAAAATCAAAATCATTTTTCTGTATGATGCAGGAACCAGCTATAGCATACTGGGAAGATATTTCAAAGTTGTTTCTTGATTAATAGTCAAGGTTTTCTATAAAACATTACCTCCAACAGGGAACAGACAGGATGAACCACACTACAATATAAGAAGGCAGACACACTGAGCAATTTTGAAATGTATGCACTGACAGATAATGCAACTCAAATGAAATGATGCACAAATATGTTTATAACAGAGTATAACAACATTAACACTTATTTCTTTCATGCTTCCTATGAGGCAGGACTTGTGTAAAACATTTTCTGCAATATATATCCCACTGGATCTTGCAAGTACAGAGCCCATTTTACATTGGTGACTCTGAAACAGAATGAGGTTAGTTCATTTTCCCAAGGTCACACCAACAGTAAGTCATGGAGTTGAGATTCAAATATTTGCTTTTGATCACTCCTTTATATTACTTTTCAAACAGGAAACAATGACATGAGTTATGCCAACAGACAATAAAGACTCTATAATCTGTTCACTGAATTTCAGATATTCAACAACTCTAAACCTGGAAATAGGTCAGTCTTTCAGGAAATACAATGCTAGGTTCAGTGTGACACAGATAAGAGAATTAGGTGATCAAAAAAAATGATATGCATGAAGACAAGGAAAACTGCATTTTTCATGGTTGTTTTCAGTTAAGAGAATATCAATCTGTCATGCAGAATCGTATTAGTTATATGTCGTTATAAATTATATTTCCCACTGATATTTTGGAAAATTTGATCCTGATTTCATCTGCGACTATAACTTCTTTGGGAGAAGGATGCACCAACCCACTAACAAAAAATAATCTGCCATTGAAAACCCTATGAATAACAGAGAAGCACTAAGAACACTGTTTCATCTGTTGTACGGTTGCTATGAGTCAGACACTGATCCAAGGGCACCTAACAAGAACATGATAACTTCTAATATGTAATTCAATTCTGTATGTGCATATATACCTGTGTATATATATTATATATACACACATATATGTATAGATATGCATATATATACATATATACATATATATGTATATATATACTGAAGAGTATATATATACTGAAGAGTATTCAGTTAAGAGATGATATATATACATATATATATATATATTTAAACCATATATATATATTTAAACCATAACTGATATTTTTTAAAGTACTCGGGATTAAAAACCCTAAGAGGGGACTTGATGGCACCTAATAACAACAAGGGCTTGAACCTAGGGCCTCACATGTGCTTGGGGAATGCTGTACCACTGAGATGTACTCCCAGCCCTTTTTTTAAACTTTTTATTTTGAGACAGAGTCTTGCTAAATTGCACAGGCTGTCTGTGGACTTGAACTTGTAATCCTCTTGCCTCAGCCTCCCAAGTTATATATATATAATCTTTGTAATATACAGTTAATTCTATTCTAAACACTTTTGTAGTTTCTATCCAAGCATTGTTGCTGTTGTTAAGTGCCGTCGAGTCGGTATCCAACTCATAGCGACCCTCATAGGGTTTTCAATGGCTGACTGTTTCGGGATGGCCTTGGGAGTGGATTGCCATGTCCTTCTCCCATTTTTGCAGTGCTAGGAATTGAACTCAGGACCTCAGAGACTGCAGCGCAGTGCTCTACCAACTGAGCTAAGTCCCAGCCCACTATCCAAGCATTATTATTTAAAAAAGATGTGTCAAGCAATTTCACCCAGTCCATAGTGAGTGGAATGAGTCTGGGCACATTGTGGTAGTATCTGTAACACGATTCTTCTCCATGGGACATGCAGTTGTGAACAAGCATAGGTGGAAAGAAACACTGGAATCATGGTTCTATGTCTGCTGTTCTTTTCATAAAAATACAGTTTGTTCTCCTGGTATTTAAACATGATGTGTATCATCTGTAATGTCTTCCCCATAATAGGAAATGGAAGTAACTTCTAAAATAGTGAAATACTCTGTTATAAACCAGGGAAGTTAAAAGGCTCAGCAAAGTCTATGCCTCAAAAGACATTATGAAAGTGTATATTGAGAGGTACATGCTGAGAAGTTATGAGTCCTGCCGTGTATAGATCACCACATTTCCTTTCTTTTTTCCTCCTTTTCCCTGGTACTGGTATTTGAATCCAGGGCCTCACGCTTGCATGCTTTGCAAGTGCTATACCACTCAGCTGCACCCCTAGTCCATTTTTTTTTTTTTTACTTTATTGAGACAGGGTCTCACTAAATTACGCAGACTGTCTCTGGTCTCGAACTTGCGATCCTTCTGCTTCTGCCTCCTGAGTTGCTGGGATTGTAGGCGTGCTCTACTGCGCCCGGCTATATCACCATATTTTCTGCAGAGAGTTTTTAACCATGAAAAAGTAAAATAAAATATGTAAATACGGTGGTTTCCAAAAAGCTTCCAAATGGCAGGTGATCTTTTAATAAGTAGAGTAGTACCTTTTACTGTGGCACTTTGGGGTACTCAGCACAGGTATCCATGAATGGAAAGCAGTGGCCATCATAAATAACCTGATGAAGGAGCGAATGGGAAAATGTGATGATTTCCTAAAGGACTTGTGTTTCAAGCAAGTCCAGGGTGTGTGGAGAAATTTTAAAACTGTGCAGAAAACATTACTAGAAGATTACTTACAACGATTTTGTAGCTGTCTTCTTAAGTTACAGTAAACTAATGTAAATGGTCTTACTGCCAATCAAAATTTTAATCAGAATGAAATTGAGCCTTCTTCTAGTACATTTATTTTAGTGAAGAAAGGAAGAGTATTCAGGACATAAAATATTCCAAAACTAGGCTAATATTGTGTTTATGGTGGGGATTATAGGGGTGAGGTTTAAGTTAAAATCTTTTTTGATGTATCCACAAAACAAAGCCTGGAACTAGTCTTCTGTTCCACATGGCCACCTCATTGTTGACACCTGTGTGGGGTGGATAATTTTGTGTGCAACTTGACTGGCCACAGGATGCCCAGATGAAACACTTCCGGGTGCCTCCCTGAGAGGGTTTCCACATTGAATTGGTGAACTCTGTGAAGTGATCACTCTGCCCAGTGTGGGTGGGTTTCATCCAATGTGTACAGGGTCTGAATAAAACAGAAAGCACAGAAAGGAGGAATTTGACCCTGTTTCCTGCACCACAGGTTGAGCTGGGTTATCTCTTCTCCTTTTCACTGTCTGTGAGACTGGCATTTACACCATCAATTCCCTCGGTCTTCAGAACTTTAAAATCATAATGAATTATACCACTGGTTTTCCTTGGTTTGTAGCTTCCTGAAGGCAGATTCTGGGACCTCTGGTCTCAGTATCCCACTGAGACAATCTCTTGTACTAAATCTCTGTTATGTATACGTATGTGTGCACACACACACGCACATGCGCGTGCACACACACACACTTCTGTTTCTCTGAAGAACACTGACTAATTTGGAGTTTGGAATAAAGAGTGGATCTATGGGCAGAATTTTAAGGACAGGTTTTCTGAATTGGTTCTTGGATTTCCAGAAATGCTTTCTAATCCAGTTAGGTTTAAGGATGCCAGTGGCTCTATTTCCAGTATTAAACAATGTGATGGCAGTCTATGGCATAAATGATTTATAAAGATATTCCAAATATCTGTATTGGAAGCTTGTAATCAATTACTAATAAGAAGCAAGGAGCTAAGAGACTGTATTTTACACTTGCAAACAGTTTTTCCAATTGCTTCTTAAGTCCCTGGATGATATTGTGAAAGAGTGAGCTCAGAGATGGAGTCCCTACCTCAAGTGCCGCCTAGATGACCCAAGAGCTTCTTAGTCCTTTGTCTCCACAGCTACATAGGTAAAGTACTTAAAATCTAATGAAGATCCTCATCATGCAAATGGCTAGATTACACTGTAATTTGAACTCCTCACCTCACAAGAGGTCTGTCACTAAAGTAATGGCTTTGATTAAAAAAGAGTCAATCAATGATACAGACCCTGCAAGTTGGGGTGGGAACATATGGGAAGACTATGCTGAAGCTGGGTGTGTTAAGCCTAGCAGAGGTGGCTTCCTCAGTGCAAGGTTAGTCTTTCTTCCAGTCTCCATCAAAGGGACCTATGGACTTCTCCCAGGAGAGCTGGACATGTGGGGAGAGAAGTAACCAGACACATTAGGGGTTATTGACTGTTGTATCTGAATCAAGACAGAATCTAGGACACCCAAACCATCACTCTTCAAAGTAGTAGCTTACAGAAGTTAGCTGACCCATGGAGTGTTCCCATTGAGGATTCAGTAGATGCGTAAGCCCATCCTGCAATTATTTCTCAGTTCTGAAATGCATAATTGGAATTGATGCACTTAGTGCCCAGTAAAATCTCTGCATTTGTTTCCATTTCCTGTGGGAGGGCCATGTGGAAGTCAACGGAACTGCTTCTACCTTGGTAAATAAGAAATCAAAGGCCATACCGCATTCTTGGAAGGACCACAGAGATTAGTGCCACCATCAGAGATGCGAAAGGTTCAGGGGTGGTAATGTCCCCTGTGTGCTCATTAATACTATTTTGCTGTGCAGAAGACAGACAGATCGTGGACAATGCCAGTGGTTTCTAATACGCTTAATCAGGTAATACCTAAATTACTGAATGTTTTCATTGCTTGAGCAATTGACACAGCTCATGGTGTCTAGTGTGCTGGTTTTAACCCTTCCCTACATGCAATGACACTTTTGTGAAAACTGCCATCTAGGTCAGATCTAACTTGATGGCACCCAAAACCCACCACCATCTAGGTACTTATAAAATGCTTTATTTATGCACATTGCATTACACAAAGGATTGGTTCTAATCAAGAAACTCATTGCACACAGAAAGTACAACAAAGGACATATCCTCAGGAAATTCACTAGGCTTCTTAAGTCTCCCACCCTCCTGAAGCAGTTGGCTTTGTAGAAAGGTGCAACATCCTTTTGAAGATTAGTTACAGAATCAGCGAGGTGGCAAAATATTGTGGAGTGGGGACAAATTTCTGTAAATGCTATGTTCTGAATCAGTGTCCAACACAAGGCATCAATTCTCTCATAGCCAAGATTCATGGGTCTAGGGAAGAAGGGATGGAAGTAGAGGTGGCATTCCTCACTATCTTCCCTAGCAGTCCACTAGCAAAGTGTTTGCTCCCTGTTCCCAAGACTTAATACTCTAGATATTTTATCTCTAGAGAGAAGAATGCTTGCACCAAGACAAACAACAATGATTCTACTAAACTGGAAGTTAATAGTGCCACATGGCCACTTTGGGGTCCACATGACTTTGAGTCAGCAGGTTAAAAAAGTAGTTACACTGTTGTAGGGAATTATCCAACTCTCTTGCCCCCTGATTGGCAATCAAGGATCTCCCCTTGATTACCTAAGGAGTGACATCTGGTTTCACTCTTTGAGTGTCACTCTTAAGTTGGTTGCACCTAGCCCCTCAAGCCCTCACCTGATTGTCATCTCGAGGCAGTTAAGGCAGCTAATTAGCCAAGGGCTATATAAACAAAGCTTGCTCTGCATGTGAGGTGGATGGTGGTGAGGCTGGGGATGGCTCTGGCTTCTGCTCCGACTCTGGCTGCTCCAAATCTAGCTGCTCTGACTCTGACTGCTCCGGTTCCAGCTGCTCAGGCTCCGGCTGCTATTGCTCCTGCTGGTAAGGCTGGTGGTGATGACAAGGTGGCTGGTGATGATGGGCTGCTGTTGGTGATGCTGCTGGCTCCTAGCTTCCTGCTGGGAACTCTCTCGCCGTCTGACCACTGACAAAGAAAAAACTCTCTCTGGATTTGACCAGCAACACAGAAGCATCTCTCCTTGTGACTACCTGGACCGAAACAACTAGACAGTGCTCTCAAGGACTACAAGCAAGCTGAGGACAGTCCTTTTGCCCAGTGCCTAGGGACAGAAGCTAAGGACAGTCTCCGGTCCCAGCACTGGAGGCAGAAGAGCCACAACTGCCCCCGAGGCAGCAGAAAGAGCTGCTAACACTCAGTCTGTAACGCTTCTTTTGGGTTCCTCTCTCAGGGCAGAGATTGAGAGAGAGAGAGAGAGGTTTATCCTTTCTTCCGCTCACCCCACACAGAGGTGGCCAACAAGGGACACTGCAAAACTTTTGGGTTTCTCTCTGCCCTTATCAAGGCACAAAGAGAGAGAATAAAGAGCTGCTTTTGGTCCCCACAAGACAAAAGCACCCGGGGCTTTTTATTTCTCCCCTCTCTCAAGTCATTCCCGAGGGCCACAGGAGTCTGAGCCCCACACCTGAGGGTCCCGAGTGACTTGTGTGTAGATATCTGTGAGCGTGGTGGCGCCTCCCATCCAAACATCCAGGCTGGAAAGGGAGGTGTGTGCCCCACATAGAGGTGGTGCCTGAATAGGGGCCCCACAAAACACCATGGGAGTCCTGAGAGCAGGGACCCATACAGGGTGTGGACAAAGACCTCTTATCCCGAGAGGGGACGCCAAAAAGGAGGAATCTCTATCCCAAGCAGGGAACAAGAAGGCAATCAGAGAGGCCTCTCCCAATAAGGGTGCTTGGAGGGGGAGCAGAACCAGCTGTGTTTCATGGAGGACCAGATGGGACACTGGACGGGAGGCCGTGAGGACGACGAGCGGGGACCGCAAGCAACGGACGGAAGGCCACCGGGTCCGTCCGCAGCCAAAGTGAGTGCCATGTGGTCAGGAGTAGGTACACATAGCCCTAGGCATGGACCCTAAGTCTGGGGACCAGTCTGCATGGGCACGTAGGGGAGGCGTGTGCCCAGAGTGGCAGAGCATATAGAACGGAACCTCCCGGCAAGGGGAAGATATGGAAAGATATGGCCCTGCCAAACCCTAATGGAGAAAGGAGGCCAAGAGCCCCTGTAAGAAAGGGCCAGACAAGAAGGGCCTGGGAAAGAGCCAAAGGGCTCTGAGGAAAGGCAGGAAAAGGGCCTGGCGAGGAAGGAACAAGCCCAAAGGGCTTCCAGGAAAGAAGGGCCTATAAAAGGGCCACAAGGGAGCCAAAGGGCTCAGGAAGTTTGGGGAACCCAAGGGAGGCCAGAGCCAGGGCAGGGGCCAGAGCCTGAAGGGGGAAGGCCAAACCAGGTTGGGAAGGGAGCCTCAGAAAGAGGGAGGCCAGAAAGCAATGTAAAGCTTGTGTAATGAGCCTTCTGTCTTGGGAAGGAAACAGGAAAAAATAGGAGAAACAAAGAAGCATGGTGTACCTCTCATGAGTTAAAGAAAAGTAAAATCTCAGAGGAACAATGGGAAAGCCTAAAAGCCCAATTAAGACAGGGTGGGCAGAAGGTGAGCAAAAAGGAGACAAGGAAATTCTGGAAACAGGCATTAGCGGTAGCACCATGACTAGCCGCAGAGATATGGGAAGAGGTTAATGAAGCAGCCAGAGCAGCTCTGTGCAGAGGAAACAAGGTGTCTCCGGCATTGTTTAGAGGGCTGGAGCACTTAGGAGGAGCCATGAGAAACGGCAGGAAAGTGCCAATAAGAGAGACATGGCACAGGACAACATGGCACTGGATACCACAGAGGTACTTTGAGAGCTAAAGGAAGTTATCATGCAAATGAGGGAAGCAGGACCCCCAGAAGGGAGGGGCTTCTATCTAGAGCCAGACCCCGAAGGGAAGGACTTCTGGAGGAAGTCGGACCTCAAGGGGAGGAGCCTAGGAAGGAAGCCAGACCCAAAGGTGGGGGGCTTCCCCTAGTACCAGAAATGACAAGGGAGGAGCTTCTGGTGGAAGCACACCCCCAGGAAGTACGCTCAAGAGGCGGGCTGTACCCGAATCTAGGCCAACTTGCCCTGGTGAGCACAGGACCTTGGACAGGGCAGCCTATAGGCGTAGGCAGTTATGGACCACAGGCATAGCCGGTCAATGTAATACCAACACCAGAGCACCCACAAATGTGGTACCCATATGAGTTCACGGACTTGGACCTATGGACGGCCTTTAGGGAGGATGGGCCACACTCCCTGTGAACAAAGACACTCGACAGCCTGTCCATGAGGGTCAACACCCCGCAGGATTGGAGGGACCTAACGAAGGCAGTCCTTTGGGGCCCACTTTCATCCAGTGGGAAGCTCTGTACGGGGACGAGTGCAAGCAGCAGGCAGAGAGAAATGCCCAGGCAGGGTAGATACTGCAGCAGACTACTTGTTAGGAGAAGGGCCTATATACTCAGCGGTTGCCAGGCAAGCAATGGGGCTGAGTCATTTGACCAAGTAAGGATCTGTGCCCAGAAAGTGTGGGACAGATTATCAAGAGAAGGGGCGATGCCAAGTTTGGTGTCGCTCAGACAGGCAAAACGAACAGTGTTGGGGACTTTGACAGGGTCAACAAGAGTCTAGAAAGCAAAGTCATTCCTGAGGGTGCAAAAGCGGAACTCCTTAAGCTCTTGGTGTGGGATGGCATGTCCAGTGACTGTAGGCAAGCCTGCCAGGGCCTAAGGAACAGGACCCTGGAGGATTGGATTGTGGCCACACAGGATGTCGATTTCTCAGCCCAAACAGCCACAGTCATGGCCAAAGCCTTCACAGACCAAGCTGCAGACAGCATTGTGAAAGCCTTTACCACAATTGTGGAAAAATCTAAAGATAGGAGACCCGGTAGATGCAACAACTGTGAGGAGAAGGGGCATTGGCGGCGGGAATGCCCTAGAAGGCAGGAAGGGCCCAGAAGAGAGGAGGGAAGGACGACCCCAGGAGAGTAACAGGCCTCGTGGTCCATGCCAACGGTGTGGCAAAATGTGGCACACCGAAAAACGTGCTGGTCCAGCTAGCATAAGGACAGCACACCCCTCCATAGGCCTTTAAACTGAAGGCAGGGCGCCTGGTAGCCTACCAACAAAGGAAGGACGAGGAAAGGCCACAGGAAAAAATAGAGACCAGACCCAGAGAAACAAAACAGGAACCTCTACAGGACCAGAGTAAGGGCAAGGACCAGGAAAGAGAAAGGCTGCAGAGGGAGGTAGAACAGAACTCCAGAGAATACAACTGAGGACAAGAACAAGGAAAAGGAAAAGTCACAGAGACAGGGGCAAGCTGCAGGTGCACTGGACTGTGCCCAGGGAGGCGGGACTAAAACTCAAAACTGACGCCTCAACAAATAAAGGCTCTAATTATGATTTTGGAAAATTTAGGATCTTTGGGTAACAGAATCACAAAGGGCAGGATCTGACACACCACCTGTGTTAGGCTAGGTGCAACCAATTTAGGAGTGACATTCAAATAGAGTGAAACCAGATGTCACTCCTTGGGTAATCAAGGGGAGATCTTTGATTACTAATCAGGGGGGAAGATGAAGGTTGGAATTCCCTACACATTGACTAGGGTGATCATTCAATCCCAAGGGGAAATTTGACTAGTATGCCAAAAGTAAAATAAGGAAGACTATGTCTGGTTTATATGCCTTGTGGTTAAAATCAATTGAAAACTATAGTAACCCAGTATGGACAGTGCCACTAATGACTCAGGTCCGTCAAGAATGAAGGTATCCTCTCGACAGGTAAAGCATAATGACCAGCTGAGGTGCCTGCTGGAGTTGAAAGTAATACAGAGTGGGTAGTAGAGAAAAGTCATCATAATGCCAGCTATGAGCCAGGTGTGGTGGCGCACACCTGTAATTCCAGGGATTTGGGAGGAGTAGGCAGGAGGATCGCAAGTTCGAGACCAGAGGCAGTCTGCCTAACTTGGGGAGATCCTGTCTCAAAGTAAAAAATGGGCTGGGGGGTGCAGCTCAATGATACCGCACTTGCAAAGCATGTAAGTACGAGGCCCTGGGTTCAACCTCTAGCACCGCACCAAAAAAGCTAACTATGACCATGTGATCAGATATGGGACTGAGAATCGTATTTGTCATAAATACTTCCAACTTCTGTTTTGCTATGAATGCATTTGTTTCTGCATATTAATCTGTAGTTTTCTTTCCTCTTTAATCCGCTTATTATGTAACATAGGTATATTGAGTTTGTTGTTAAATTTATGTCATTTAAGTAATGGGGTATCAAGAGGAGTGGACATCACTCAGGGACTTTGCCTCTTCTGGGGAAGAAGTCTAGTGCGTTTTCCTTTGTGTGAGGAAGAGCTGTATCCTGTCGGGTGGAATCATGACCTAGTTATCTTTTGAAGATTGGGTGGGTTTGGGGAAATGCGCATCAGTGTCAAATTGATTAGTGGTGGACTTGGAATGGTTGGTTTCATGTGTCAGATTGGCTGGTCATGAGGTGATCAGATTACCATCATAAGCGTGTCTGAGGGTATTCCTGGATGAGGTGGGCATTTCCACTGGTGGACTTGGTGAAGTAGCTTCTCATGAGTGAGCCACATTCAGTCCATTGAGGGTCCTAATAGAACTCAATGGCAGAGGGAAGAGGAATTTGCCCCCTTTTTCTAAGTCTCTGAGCAGGAACTTATCTCACTTTCTCCATTGCTCAGAGATTTATGCCATTGACTCCTCTGGTCCTCAGGCCTTCAGGGTTGGACTGAATTATACCACTGGCTCCTAGAAGAGGGTTCCAGACAAAGACAGATGAAGGTTCTCAGCCTCTTAAATGTGTGAGCCAATTTCTCCTTAATATGCCTGTGTGTATGCCTGTGTATATATGCATAGATACATTGTTGTTGTTGTTAGGTGCCGTCTAGTCGGGTATGACTCATAGCGATCCTGTGTACAGCAGATCTAAACACTTGCCGATTCTGCGCCAGGCAAACGATCTTATTTATGTTTAAGCTCATTGTTGCAGACACTGTGTCAATCCATCTGGTGGAGGGTTTCTTCTTTTGCTTTGACCTGCCACTCTCCCAAACATGTCTTTCTCCAGGGATTGATCTCTCCTGACTACATGTCCGAAATACGTAAGACACAGTCTGACCATGAAATACGTAAGACGCAGTCTGGCCATTCTTGCTTCCAAGGAGCACTCTGGTTGCACTTCTAGGACAGATCTGTGGTTCTTTTGGCAGTCCATGGTATATTCAATATACGTCTCTAGCACCACATGTGTGTACACATGAATGTGTATGTGGCTATGTGTGTGTGACTTGTTTTGGTTCTCTTGAGAACATTACCTAATAATACACTGTGAACCAAAAATTCATCAAAGGCTTCCAGGCATTGTCCAGGCAGCTGCTGATGCCATTACCTGCTGAGGTGTGCTGGTGCAGATTATACCGCTTTGATGAAAGATGTGTAGGAATTGTTGACATCAAAAAATAATTCAGTCATTAGTTTTGAAAAAAATATTATAACAATACAAATGAGAAATAATTGGACTTCCAATTTTTTCCTCCCTCTAAACTTCTGAGGAAGTTAAGAACAAAACACAAGCAATTTTCAAAAGCTGGCTTTATTAAAGGGAACAATGTTGAACAATTTTAAACATTTTTCTAGCCAAAAAATTTGTTTTCTCAACTAGTTCTTTCCATTCAGATTTATTGTTGGTTCAGAAAATAGGAAAATGAAAGAAATCACAAATACTCTCTGAGTCATTATTAGTTTAAATCCTTCACATTTTTTAAAAAATCTTTTGGCTGGTGATTATATAGGAGTCAGAGTTTGTCAGATTGGTAAGAAAAGCAATTGGACTTTTTACATGGGCTAAGTTGGTTCTTTGTTTTTCTCACTTAAGTACAACTAGTACTATCTAAAAATTCACCATAGGATTGATGTTTGGAAACCGATCAGTTTTAGATAATTGGCTTGGTTAGATTCTAATCAAAGGCTATTTTAATCATATTTAATCATTCCAGTAACCATTTAACCAATAACCCTTGACACATGGCACTATGTGGGAAATAGAAGTTAAACTCATGTTGGGGTTTTAGCTCTAGCCCGGCTAAGATTAGGGCCAAACCCTCAACATAACAATGTGGTTGGTGTCGTGAAAGAAGGACCTCGGGAGACCTTCTGGTGGTAAAACAAGGGTAGGTAAGGTTTATTGGGTGTTCCCCTGATGGAGAGCAAGGAGCAAGCAGCCCCTATAGAGCAGAGCTCTATGCCCTTTAAGTGCTGGTTCTAGGCCTGCAGCATGGAATGCTGCAGGCTGAGTGCTGGTACAGCTCAGCCTTAAAGGCACAGCCACAGCCGCTGGTGTTCAGTTGAGGTCTGATGGTCTTGACTCTCGCGGCTCGCCTTCTTTACCTCGCTCCTTCCCAAGGATGGGAGGAATTGGGAGGCTCTTCATGGCTTGCTAGATGCCTTCGGCTCTTCGGGGCCCCTGGGCTTGATCTTGCCAGCTTGCTAGAAGGTCTTGCTGGAGTAGGGAGCGCTGGTCCAGGTAATGAGGTTCAGGTGATGGTCAGAGAGATGAGGATCAGTAGGGTCAGGTTCAGTAGGGTGAAGATGGGGTCCAGGAGCCCTGCTTTTATAGGGTCCTGGAAGGATCACATGGTGGGGTTCAGCCAATCAGGGCACATACCTGACAGGTACAGCGGGTAAACTGACATACCTGCCGGGTGGGGACAGTTATTACCTGAAAGTGGTGAGGGGAGCCAATCAAAATTAGGGTGGAAAGGGCAGGTCAAGCTGGCCGGGGGGCCATCTTTGCTCACTTGATGGGAGGGGCTGGTGTGAGTGAGTGGGATGAGCCCTGGGGTCAATTAGGGGTCAGCCCCTCAGGCTGTCATGAGGGACCCTAGTTGGGAAATATAATTTTAAAAGTCCCCAACAAACTAAATTTATTTAATTCTGTTTCTTGTCATGAATTTTTCCTGAAGCAGACTTTGAGGCAAAGAAATAGTGAATGACTAATCCAAGTCCATGTGTTTATTAAGGACCAGAGAGAGGACCCGATTGTGGATTAGTTGATTCCTAATCTAGCTCTTCAGATACAACGCTTCAGGTACTGCTTCTAGTAAGAAAGAAAGAATATTAGAACAAATAACGATTATTGCCACTACCAGGAAAGACCTCATGGTCTGGTTGATGTTGCCTCATTGCTGTTAGGTGCCCTAGTGACCTCATATCCAGCAGAACAAAACACTCCTGGATTCTATGCCAGGCACATGGCCTTAATTACATTTAAGCCCACTGTTGTTACCAGAGGGGCCTTTGGGGTCCATACCACAGGTACCTTCCAAGAGCACAAGACTATGCTGACGCTTCCAGTTATGCAACGTAAGACAAGGCTAACTCAGTCTCACCATCTAGTGCCCACTTGAGACTGAGGGAGCCTGACAATGAACTCGTGAGAAGTGAGATCAGAGAAGGGTGCCTATATAGGATGAGCTGGGATTTAGCTCAGTTGGTAGAGTGCTGCGCTGCAGTCTCTGAGGTCCCGAGTTCAATTCCCAGCACCACAAAAATGGGAGAAGGGCCTGGCAACCCACTCCCAAGGCAATCCTGAAACAGTCAGCCATTGAAAACCCTATGAGGGTCACTATGAGTCGGATACCTACTCAACGGCACCTAACAATATAGGATGGCTTCACAACAAACCTGTACACAATGCGGTGCCTCCTCCACTATCTAGATACACATTCGGGTGAGTTTAAGGTTGCCGAAGGCAGGCTGCTTGGTGATGTGTTCAGATGTGTGACAGTATACAACCGTTACTTCACCATTAGAGATTTGCCCCAGGAACTTAGAAAAATAATGTTCTCTCAATTCTAAAATGACATTGCACCTGCACTCTCTTGAAGTAACGATTGGTATCTTGCTCCTGGCTAGAAGCCTCCTCCCTTTTCTGACCTTGCAAGCACATTTGATGTCGCTCAGGTAATGCTTGAAGTAGAGCTAGATAGAAAGTATATCATAATTCAGACTTACCAAAACTGACATCCATAGATAGCACCTTTAGATTAAAATACTAAAATAAAACTAATTTATTAAAATAAACATTAAAATAAAAGATTGATGTTTTATTTTAGTATTTTATTTTAATCTTTTATTTTAATGTTTAATAAATTAAAGTTTTTCAGTATTTTATTTTAAATTATTAAACATACTAAAATAAAATATTTAAAAACTAGTATTTGGACATAGTATGAAAGAGCATAAAAATGTGAAGTTTGAAAAACAAGACAAAAAATGCTCCACTCTCTGTTAATCCCACTTCACAGGGGTAACTACACGCAAATGCTTTGTGCATTTCTTTCTGATATTCTATCCAACCAGCATTTTGTGCATAAATGGGATAAAGACTGCTCTGCAGACTCTTTTAATTGTGTTGGGGGGGTGGTGAGAAGGTTGGTATCAGCTTTTTGTTTCACTTCAAAACATTTTTGGATGGGTATTAGCATATGTTCGCATAGAAATACTACATTTGCTTTAAAAATCATTTGGCTTACATTTCTTTCACTTCTATTCCCTTAGTTGTTATGTGGCTGCCAGTTAGCTCTATTTTGCTGTTGTGTATATAGTATCGGTGTAGAAAATCATTCAGTGGGACTTGCATAGCTTTCATCTCCCACAAAATGGCCACACAGAAAATTGAAGAGACATATAGTCTCACTGCCTGTTTGCAGGGCGGTAATCATAGACAGGTTACATGAACGTGGACTTTCAAGTCCTCTTTGAAAATCCATTGTAAGAACATATCTGATCTGAGATCTAGAGGACCCAAGTGTTTAGGCTTGTCATTAAATTCTCTTTGTGAGCTTAGGCCTTGATTATCTCATGTGTAAATTAAAGGTATTGGATTAGAAGATTCTTAAAATTATACTATTCTATGAATGTGTTTCACATGGCTAATCATTAATTTTCTCTTCTTTTAAAGTAATTTTTTGCAGTTGGGTGTCTGTAGTGTTAGATTGCATATAATTTCCCTTACTAAGGCACTCTGATTATTGAGCCAAGATATAATACTACATATTCAAACTTAAAACTTATTCAAAATGCATATGTGATAGAAATTTAGATTCATTATCTTTAAATCCCAAAGGCTCTCATATTTCTAAGATAACATGGGCCATTGGTTTACCAGCAAATACTCTATATAAACTTAACTCTTCCTGGCAATAAAGGTAGAAAATCATATTTAAAATAGTATTTAATCTTTCCAAATCCAAACTTTCGGAGCCACTCCATTCTCTGTGCTCTTGCAGGACGATGCTGAGTCCTGGTTAATTATACGATCAGGGCTCAGGGGGTGTTCTTCAGTACCAGGGTCCATCTTGCTTCCATGTCAGTGGCCTTACACGATTTGGGAAGATGCCATGGTGTAGAAGTGGATCTCAGATCAGCCAGTATTATTCATCTCTCATCATTCATCTGTGTGGCACAGTCTTTTAGTAGAGGAAATGGTACAATACAGAAAGAAATCATCAATTGCTTTAATTCTCACAGAATTTTCAGACATCCCTTCAAAATATTGAACGTGGCTGAATTTGAAAAAATAGTTATGAGTTGTTGGACTCTTGGAGGGTGCCCATGGGAAGAAGGCAGAGATGACTTCATCTGGTATTGTCATTATTGACCCAGTTGTGCACTGTGCCAGCTAGGAACTCCCAATTGTCAAGAATCAGTGTGCTGCATCCATTCTAGAGAGCACGACAGATGCTTGCAAGATGGTGTGCATGATGTATGAGCCAAGAAATGGCATGTGGAAAAAATGATGAGTACGGCATCTTGGGAGAGGTGCTGGAACTGGTTTGATCACAATAGTCATAATTTTAGCAAAATTAATAGATGAGGTGTGATTTAAAATATAGTGAATGTTTAAATTTTAAAAAGTGTATTATAGTAAAAGATACATTACCATTAATCTCTTTCAAAATATTCCCCTGACTTGGAACACACTTATCCCATCATTCTTGCTACTTTCTGATGTAGTTCTGGAAGCCCTCTTTCCTGAGGGTCTTTAATTCCATCCTCCGTCACGACAACGCTCAGTGTCCTGCATCACTTCTGTTATGGTAATTCCTGTCAAAATCACTTTATTCATCAGAGTTGGCACTGTGTGACTTCTGGCTCTTCCCCAAAGTCAAAATGACCAAGAAAGCTGAGTGTTTTGAATCAAACCATCGAGATAGACAAGACAGAGCAACTAAAGACACTTACAGAGTGGGACTTCCGGAAATGTTTCAGGAAGTGGCAAGAATGAGGGAATACATGTGTTTGAAGCTGGCGGGGGGAGTATTCTAAAGGCGATTAATGTCAATGTGTCTTATCATTTCTTTTAATTTACACATTCGCTATCTCTTGATCACATCTCATGATCTACCAAAGTCAAAAGTATCCCATCTATGTGCAGAGACCTTTAGTAAATAGGAAATTAAGAACAAAACACAAGCAATTTTCAAAAGCTGACTTTATTAAAGTGAACAATGCTGAACAATTGGAATGAACGAAATGGAAAAGTTGAATGAGCTTTTACCCAGACACAAAAGGGATGGCAGTCAAGTAGGTCCAATAAGTCTTGTATATTCCCAGATATATAAGCATTTTTCTAACTCTGTGTAATAAAACATTTAAAGAGTTCATTTGTAACAAAGAGGTGAAGCCTCTGTCACTTTTGTCAGATGCCTATAATTTAATGCATCATGTAGGAAAGTGTTTTAAATAATTCCTTGTGAAAGAAGAACTTAACCCGTTTTTAGGTTATCGTATAGTTGTATTTTTTTCTGCAGCAGCATCAGTATAAATGATACCTTTGTACATCAGCAAACTGAATAAAAGCATGAGGGAATCACTTTAAGAACTGTCCTTGAGTACTACCCATCTGAATTGCACCTTGCCCTTTAAACTGTGAAAATGAGATTATAATGGAGGATTATCATTTATATCCAGTTGTTTCAGCATAATAGTAAATGGCATATGGTTTTATATATCCATTGCTAACTTCCAGAAGGACATCTTAAATTTCTTCTTTCTCTTCAAATGATATTACAAATATATTAAACAATATTAACATATTTATCACTCGGATTCAGTAGTTCTATTTCTTCTAGAAAATATCTAACTTTGGCCTTCTGAAATTTACACTGTCACTACGGTAGCACATATCTACACTGTTCCAAGTATGGATTTGGTTAAAGATTGAAGGGGACTAGATCTATATCTAACTCTAGTCTTGGACCTATATCTCTACCCAAATCCAAGCCCAAATTAGAGATGATTCTATCATACCTATGAAAATCATGTATGCATATATACATATTTAGAAATTATATACCTCTATGTACACACACAATATAGATATCCATGCTTAAATGCTTTTGAAAGTTCTCAAGACAGTGATAATTTGCAGCTGCATGACTGAAACAATGAGTCCACCAGGAATGGGCAAAGCCATTGGAGCAGCATTCCCTTCAGCCCTACCTTCTGCAACCAGCAACCATAGAAGCCTCATTTGGTTAGGTGGAGGAATATTGTAGTTAGAGTTCGGTAAGAGTAAAATATGCTAAATACATTAACTCTTTCTCTTTTTTACACCCCAGCTTTTCATTTGGGACCCCTAAAGCCCTAATCACTATGAGCAAATATGAGCTTAAATAATTGACCTGGCATAATAGCTGAAGTCGAGAACCAAACCAACTCAAATTCTGGTAAGATTGAGATTATCTGGTCTTGTCTTTGTCACCTGCCAGAAGCCCAAGTTATAACTCTTTGGTGCATGGCACAGCATAGGGGAGTGTTTCGTTTGTTCTGTTGTACATAGGAACTCTGTGAGTTGGTCCCACCTTGATAACAACAACAGCATCTGTGATCTGTGTATGCTTTGATACATGAAGTCTGTTTTCAATTTTAAACAAAGGCATCCGTAAAACAAGGCCAAAGTCAATGGCACTCCCAAGAAACAAAAGGAATAGACCAAGAAATGAAGTTTTCATACATGGACTTGAAAACAAGCGTGGTCAGTATGTTCAAAAAATTAAATTCCAAAGTGGAGAATCTCAGTATAACACGGAAAGCTGAACAACATAATCAAATGAGAATTCCTGAGGTGAAGAGTACAATATTACTCCCTTGCCTGAGCGTTTTAAGAAATAAAACGCAGGTCAGTAAAAACGAGTTAAAGGCGGCGAGGCTGAGAAATCCCAATTACCTAGCGCTCAGCTCATAAGAGCTGTCCAAAACTGAAGCTGGCCCAGCAGCAAAGAACAACTTTTCTGTTCCACAAGGGGCCTAGCATGCAGTTGCAGGCAGAGGTAGTCCAGCAAGGGGCAATGCAGAGAGAGAGCCATGGGGTCTAAAGGTGCACCTGGGGGTCAAAGAGGAGAGTAGAGCAGGAAGACACAGAAAAGCCTCCAGCGCTTGAAGCCTGCACCGTAGCCAGCAGGATGAGAAGAACTGCAGCTAGAAACAGCTGAAGTCTGAGATAAGCTGAGAACCACTACAGTAAGGACAGACCTCAACCCAGCTAACCTATGGACTAGATCAACTCACCTGACAGCCCGACTCAGAGGAAGCAACTCTTCACCAGTGTCTTCCATTCTGTGCACTGTTGGGCTTGCAGCCCTAGCCCTGTGGCGT
Organism: Pedetes capensis; assembly: GCA_007922755.1. Classification (NCBI taxonomy): domain Eukaryota; kingdom Metazoa; phylum Chordata; class Mammalia; order Rodentia; family Pedetidae; genus Pedetes; species Pedetes capensis. The sequence continues at coordinate 26,550 of VMDO01019861.1, forward strand.
CGGATTCCGTCAGATCTCAGAAGCTAAGCAGGGTCGGACCTGGTTAGTCCTTGGATGAGAGACCGCCTGGGAACACACGGTGCTGTAGGTTTGAGAGAAGGACCCAGTGATCCACTCCCAAAAGTCATGGAAAACCCTGTGAATAGCAGAGAAACACTGACAATAGTGTTTAGCCTGTTGTATGTAGGGTCGTTATGAGTCAGACACCGACTTGATGGCACCTAACAACATGTACTGTTGGGCAGTCAAAGAATGAGACCCAGTAAGAAAAAAAAACTGTCAGAGAATAAAACTTTCTATGGAACAACTGTTGTTGTTTGTTAGGTGCCTTGGAGTCGGTATCTGACTCATAGCAGCCCTCATATGGTTTTCAATGGCTGACTGTTTTGGGATTGCCTTGGGAGTGGATTGCCAAGTCCTTCTTCCATTTTTTCGGTGCTGGGAATTGAACTCGGGACCTCAGAATGCAGCACAGTGCTCTACCAACTGAGCTAAATCCCAGCCCGACTTGGGATTAGGCTGCTTTATATTTTGTAAGTATAATTTCTACCTGTGGAGTTTTCTGCAAATGGCCCCATCTTTCTGTTTGTATGCATCAAATCTGTGATCTGTTTGTTTCCTGGGATTAGGAGACCAGTGGCTCCTGCTGGGCTCATCTACACAGGGGAGGCCCAGGTAGGAGGAAGGTAGAAGGAAGCACCGAAGAGACAGAAGCCCCTGAGCAAGCCATTAACTGACTTCACCACTACAAACGGTACCACTAAACATCTAGCATCTTCAGTGCTGACCTAAAGGACTCTGCCGACTTTTTGGGGTGAACATTTTTCTATGACCAGCATTTTCAGAAATCTCACACAAGTGTTTGGAAATTAAGAAATGATTCCATGCTGGGGCCGGAGAAGGCGGACCTACCCCAAGGGGGCCTCTGCACTTCACAGCAGGGTGGGGCCAACTAGAAATGAGAAATCAATGTGTTGGAAACATCAAAGATATTAAAGTTATTCTGGCTAATGTGACAAAACTGTCTATTGGGAAAGATAAACAAGGAGGAGTTGAAGAAATCAGAGAAATGAAATATTTTTGAAAAGGAAAACAGGAAAATGGAAAAGCTGGAAATTTAAATACAACATAATAGCAGAGATGACAAATACTTCCGCTAACTTAGCAGTAGACTAGAAATGACTGAGCGATGAGTCAGTCAATTCAAAGATAAGTCAGTAAACATTTATAAAATGTGACAATTTAAAATAAAAATATTTTAAGACACAGAAAAGAAAACAGCATCAAAGATCTGTGGAGTAATCACAGTATAACTTCTTTATAATTAGTCTCTCCCAAAAGGAAAGGCATAGAAAGGAGCAGGGGTAATAAATTAAGAAATAACAGAAAATTGTACAAAATTAATGAAAGACAGCACACCACAAGTCCAAGAAACTCAGAAATCCCCAAGCCAAAACCACCCAGGGGGAAAAAAAAGAAAATGAAAAATTAGACAAGACCAAACTTTGGAAATCGAAGTGGAAATAATCAGAAATGCAGAAAACAGAAACATGTCATACAGAAGACCAAACCTAAAACAAAAGTCAAGCAGCTCACTGCTCAGCTGGGATGATTCACATCAGAAGACAGCACTTTTGCATATACAAAGTCTCCAGGGTAGAAATTTTGTTTTTAGGTGCCCTGGAGTAGGTGTCTGGCTCATAGTGACCCTAAGTACAACAGACAAAACACTATTGTCAGGCTTCTCTGCTATCCACAGGGTTTTCAATGGCTGATTGTTTTGGGAGAGTAGATTGCCGATCTGTCTCCCAAGCCTGCAGCACCTGGTGTTCCCAGGCGGTCTCCCATCCAAGGACTAACTAGGCCCCTCCTTGCTTAGCTTCCAAGATCTAATGGGATTGGACACCACAGTGGTATGGCTGCATGGTAGAAATTAGCAGCCAGTAGTTCTTTACTCGGTAAAAATATCCTTTATATTTGTAGACTCACATCTATGACGAACATAAATGAACACAAAATCATGGTCCTCACGATGAGTTCTTAGGGAAATGCAAGTCAAATTTGCAATAGGATATTATGAAACAGAAGGGGTAGTACTAAAACTAGTAATGAAAATGGGAACAACAGAATATCAACTGATGGTGTGACTGTAAATGGCTGGACCTTTCCTGTTGTGCTCCAAGTAATATAAAATGGTGAGACCAGTTTTGAAAGCACACAACTGGCTCATAACCAGCATTCTCAACCTTAGATATTTCCTCAGAGAAGAAGAAAATGTATGTCCACAAAAAAATCTACACAACTGTTTACAGAACCTATATATCAATACATGAACACAACACTTGTTAATTTGTGAATGAACACGTGATGGTTGAGCTCATACAGTGGAACAAAAGGAACCATAAACAGTAACATTAATGAAACAGGTCAGAGAGAGAAAGCAAGAAAGGGTCTCAAAAGCATTTCACATAAACAAAAAAACCCAACATTCAGAGCTAGCAAAATTGTAGCAGCAGAAATCCGATGTCTTGTTGATACAGAGTAGAAGCTGTGGGAAAGAAGATGGACTTCAAGGGTTGGACTGCAGGCTGAATAACTGTCCCCTAAAAATACTTCCAAAGCCCCAGAATATCTGCAGCCATAGCATCCTAGCATCTAATCTCACTTGATCTCAGAAGCATAGCAGGGTTGGCCTGGTTAGTCCTTGGATGGGAAATGCCTGGGAATACCAGGTGCTGCAGGCTGGGAAGAAGGAACTGACAACCCACTCCTAAAACAATCTGCCATTGAAAATCCTATGAATAGCAGAGGAGCACTGACAACAGTGCCGGGCATGGCACAGTGTTGGAGTGTTTCTTTCTGTTATATGTAGGGTCACTATGAGTCGGATCCGACTCAATGGCACCTAACAATGACAAGTTCCAGAATATATAAAAGATACCTTTTAGAGCAAAAAGGACTCTTGCAATGTCATTAAGAATCTTGGCCTGGGGATGTTTTTCTGGATTATCTATGTGGGCCCTGTGTAATCAAAATGTCTTTTCTACCAGGGACCCAGAAGGAGTTAGGGTCATAGGTTTAAAGCAAGTAATGAAGGAAGCAGGTAACGATACCGTCATGAGCCAAGGAAACAAGAAATGCCAGTGGTTTCTGGAAGCTTTAAGAAGTAAGAGACATATTCTCTGGAGAGGAAACCAGCTCTGCTGCCATTTTTGCTTTTGCCCCTTAAAACTCAGGATCTCCAGAGCTTTAAGAGAATAAACGCATGCCACCCTGAGCCACAGAAATTGCCGGTCACTGTGTCAGCAGCAATAGGAAACCGGTATAGGAAGGAATATCAGGAAGTTTTAAGTAGATGAAAATATATTAATTGTGATAGGATCACATGACTATAAACTTTTGTGAATATTCATCAAACTGAACACAAAAAAGGAGAATTTCACTTTATGAAAAGACATCACAATAAATATAAGTATGGGAAAAGTCACCCTATAAATTATATGACTATAAGTATGTTTAAATTAATATCAAGCTAAATAGATCTCTGAACAACAAATATTACCTGAAAGAGTGATGTTTCCTGATGGCATCACGATTAATGCATAGAAGATATAAAAATCCTAAAAGTATGTGAACCTAGCTAAAATGTCCAGAATATGTAAAGCAAAATCAAGCAGGCTGGAAAAGAAAAAGAAAGACAACCGATATTATGCCACGTATATTCTCTGAGCATAATAGAATTTAGTTATTAATAATGTGTATATGAAAAATCTTCAAATATTGGAAAATTATATTTAAAATTAGCCATTCTAAATTGTTAGTCAAAACAGAAATAATAAGGAAAATTATAACTTTTTGGAATTGAATGAAAATAAGACACCATATGAAAAATGAGATAAAGATGTATTTTATTGCCTGACATGTTTCTATAAGAATGAAAAATTATTTTAAAATAATCTAATCTTCCACATTTAAAACTAATCTCCCACATTTACAAGGGAGGAAAGATGAAGACATTAAACCAAAAGTAAGTAGAATTTTAAATGTAGTAAAAATAACAGCAAAAAGTAGTGAAACCAAAGGAGCATAGAGTAAATCATTGAAACAAAAAGCACGGATCAGGAGAGAATATCAGTATGGTTAATGATAGTAAGAATGACCAAAAATGCAAATAAGAAAAGGAAGGGACATAAAAATTTCAGAGATTAGACAACCACTAGGAATCCTGTCAGCCACCGATGGAATGTAAGATAATAATATGAAAAATGCTATGGCAAGCTGGGCGTGGTGGCACACGCCTGCAATCCCAGAGGCTGGGGAGGCAGAGGCAGGAGGATCGCAAGTTCGAGACCAGAGGCAGCCTGTGTAACTTAGCGAGACCCTGTCTCAAAAAGTAAAAAAATGGGCCGGGGGTGGGGGGGGGGGCAACTCAGTGGTCCAGCACTTGCAGAGCATGCAAATTACAAGGCCCTGGGTTCAACCCCCAGTACCACAAAAAAAAAAAAAAAAAATCCTATGGCAATAAATGGGCTGGGATATGGCTCAGTGGGTAGAGCGCTGTGCTGCAGTCTATGAGGTCCCGAGTTCAATTCCCAGCACTGCAAAAATGGGAGAAGGGCTTGGCAATCCACTCCCAAGGCAATCCTGGAACAGTCAGCCATTGAAAACCCTATGAGGGTCGCTATGAGTCGGATACCGACTCGACGGCACCTAACAACAACATGGCAATAAATGTGAAGGCTCAGATAAAATGGGAAAATACCTTATAAAACAGTTTACCAACACTATTTCAAGAAGAAAGAAGTTTGATATCCTTGTATTAATTTCAAACATTAAAGTCAAAGTTTTTTTTAATTTTCTACAAAGAAAACTTCAAGACTATGGTTTTACTATTGATTTTTTTCAAGTCTTTTGAGAAATAAACCTAATTTTACAAAAACTTGTCACACACTTTTGGAAGTCAGAATTATTCTGAAACTCTAAATTGTTATTGTTAACTGCCATGGAGTCGGGTCTGACTCATAGCGACTCCATGTACGACAGAAAGAAAGGTTACCCACCACAGTGCCATACACAGGATCTTTTTTTTATATTTGAGCCCATTGTTGCAGTGGCTATGTTTCTTCTCATTTTGAGACATGCAACATTAGCAAATGGAGGCCCCAGGGGCTCTATTCCATTTCGGTGACTAAGTTTGATTCTACTTTGAGGAGGAAACTCTTCCCCAGGTGTTTTTTGAATGCCTTCCAGCACTAGATTTGAAAGTGCTTTTCTGCTGTCATAAAGTTTCCAATGGCTAATTATTTTGGGAGTGGGCTTCCAGGTCCTTCTTCCTAGTCTACCTTAGTCTAGAAGTTCAACTGAAACCTATCCACCATAAGTGGCCCTGCAGGTATCTGAAATACTGGTGGCATAGCTTTCAGCATCACAGCAACAGGCAAAGCCACCCCCGCATCACCACAAGCTGACAGACATGTGGAAGAAACTATAAATATACAAAGAAAACCACAGATCCATATTTTCATAAAAACAAAAACAAAAATCTTTAACAAGGTATAAACAAATTGATTACAGCTATATAGTAAAATGATACTAATTTTAATACTAATGATATCATTACAAATGATACTAATAATGATAAAATATAGCAAAATGATAATATATTGTGAGCAATTTCACATTAGAACAGATTTCAATGTTGGATTAACATTCAGAAATCAATACAATTCTCCATGTTAACTCAAAGGAAATCATCTGATCAGCTCAACTTGTGCATAAAAATCATTTGATTAATTCAATGTCCATTCATATTTAAAAGTTTTAGTAAACTAGGAGTTGTTGTTAGGTGCCGTCGAGTCGGTATCCAACTCATAGCGACCCTCATAGGATTTTCACTGGCTATTTCAGGATTGCCTTGGGAGTGGGTTGCCACGTCCTTCTCCCATAAACTAGGAGTAGGAAGGAACATTCTCTGGGCAAAGGGTAGCTGCCAAAATACAAAGAAACAGAATTCAGTCCCTGCAGTTAACATAGACTAACCAGGGGGAACAAGGTAGAGATAACTAATTTTATCATTTTCTGATCAACATCCTTCCAGAATTTCTAGCCAATGCAATTGGCATAGAAAAAGAATAGTAATTGTAAATAAGGAAAGTGTCTGGTGTAGAGATGTGTGGATATATGAAGAGAGCAGGAAAAATTAGAGATGAAACTAAGATAAAACAAGTGCCACCTGACATTTAAATCTAGATTATATCCTTAATGTACCAAAAGAAATTGCACAGACCACTATCATCCACTATCATTTACCACTTTGGTAAAAATTAAATATTGAACCCAAATCTAGCCATTTAGCAAAACAGTGTTAGAAAACTGGATTTTGGTGTCCTCCCTCAATCCCATTTCATCTTGTCTGTGACATATTGCTTGACAATCTCACCTCTTGTTATTGTCCCTCTAGAACTCTTCCACAGTTGGAATCTGCTCAGGAGAAGGCAAATTGCTGCACAGCAGCTTCATTCCCAGAACATCCCTGAGCCTGGCCACTGCCACTGGCACATGTGCTGAGCACCATGAACCCTGTATGAACAAACACAACAGGAGCCATCTCCAACTTTGTACTGATTTTTCCACCATAAGTAGTCATTAGCAATTTTCACAGGTGTCCCCCATGCCAATCATACAATTTTAGATTTAAAATAAATTTTAGTACTTTGTCTGATTTTATTGGTAATTTTTTCTTTATTATTTTTCCTTTTATTTTCCAAGTCTGTCAATGGTAGGTTTCAACAGCATTTTTTTGACTTTTATTAGTCATTTTTAATGTACAACTTAATGGGTCACGTTATAACATTTCCACACATGCATTTCATTGTACATTGTTCATGTTCTGTTTCCCTTTAACTACTTAGGACCTCCCTCTCTCGTCCCCTCCCTCCTCATCAAGGTCCCCCTTCTACTGTGTGTCTTTTTTATGAGTCTATCTATCTATCTATGTACATGGCCATTACCCAAAAGGGCAACATACATGATACTTCCCTCCTTTTGTCCCATTACCCTTTCTTCTTGCCCTTCTTGCTTTCTTTAGTCTGTTATCTTTCCCTACTTTCATGACTTATACGATTTAATAATGAATATACGTTGAAATTTGACATCCACGTATGAGAGAAAACATGGTGTTTATTTTTCTGGGTCTGGCATGTTGTTGTTAGCTGCCTTTAAGTGGGGTGCCCCTTATAGAGACTGTATGTACAACAGAATGAAACACTCCCCGACACTGTGCCATGCTTGGCATTATTATTAGTGCTTCCTTGCTACTCATAGCATTTTCAGTGGCAGATTGTTTTAGGGATTGTTTCAGGAGTGGGCTGCCAGGTCCTTCTCCCATTTTTGTGGTCCTGGGGATCAAACCCAGAGCCTCAGAGTGGGCTGAGCCAGCACTCTACCAACTGAGCTGAACCCCAGCTCACAATAGGTAAGCACACACAGTTGTTGTTAGGTGCTGTCTAGTTGGTCTGACTCATAGTGACCCAATGGAAAACAAAAGGAAAGAAGCACTATATTTGACTGACTGTGCTTCTCTGCTATCCATAGGGTGTTTGTTGTTGTTGTTTTTAATTGAAAAATTTTAATGTACAACTTAATGTGTTTCATTCTGACATGCGTCTCATTGTGACATTTCCATATATGCGCTTCATTGTACATTGCGCAGATGAGTTTCCCCTTATCCTCTTGTGTGCTTCCTCTCCCTGTCCCCTGCCCCCACCAAAGGTCTCTCTTCCACTTGTATGTCTATTTATATCCCTGGATCCCAATTATGTTTAAGGTTGAAATTTTTTCTGTAGTCATCTGTTTATATTATCAGTAATATTACATGAATTTCTAGCCCATTTGTGTTATTAGAATTCTTTGGTGTTATTGATATTATTATAATTATTTCCCAAACTATTAAATTTGAGGTGTTTACTTTGAGGTCACCCTCTTTCTCATTCCTCGCTCTTCCTTGTTCCTCCTCTCCCTTCTTTCTTCTCCCACCATTTCTTCCTTTTGCTAGAGCCCTCCCTCCTTCTTTCTGCTCCCTAAATTGTCTCTTCTCCACTAAGTTGACTTTAGCTTTTAACTATGTTCCAATTTCTGTATAGGATTTTTTCCTTCTTTTAATTTTGATTCCGCTCCCACGTGTGAGTGAGAACATGTGATATTTCTCTTTTTGGGCTTTTGTTCATTCACTTAAAATAATTTTCTCCAATTCCATCCATTCTGTTGCAAGTGACTTTCTTTCTTTCTTTCTTTCTTTCTTTCTTTCTTTCTTTTTCTTTCTTTCTTTTTCTTTCTTTCTTTTTGATTGCTGAGTAGTATTCCATTGTGTATATGTACCATAGTTTTTTTCTTTTATCCATTCTTCTGTTGAAGGGCACTTTGGTTGATTCCATATCCTTGCTATTGTGAAAAGTGCTACATTATATATGGAAGTGCAGGTGTCTCTGTGGCATGATGACTCATCTCCCTTTGGGTAAATTCCCAATAGTGTAATAGCTGGGTTATATGGTAGATCTATTTTTAGTTTTGTAAGATACTTCCATATTGATTTCCAAAGTGATTGGCCTAATTTACAGCTCCACTAGCAGTGTAAGAGGGTTCCCTTTTCTCTGCAACCTCATCAGCATTTGTTGTTATTTGTTTTATTGATCTTGGTCATTCTTACTGGTGTAAGGTGGAATCTCAGAGTTGTTTTGATTTGCATTTCCCTAATGGCTAGTGACATTGAGCATGTTTTCATGTGTTTCATGGCTTTACGGGCTTCTTCATTTGAGAACTGTCTGTTCAGTTCCTTTGCCTATTTGTGTATGGGGTTGTTTTCTTGGGTATTTTTTCTTGAGTTCTTTATAAATTCTGGTAATTAGACCTCTGTCCAATGTATAGGATGCAAAGATTTTTTCCCATTCAGTGGGGATTTCCTTGACTCTGTTGATTGATTGTTTTGAGAGTGGGCTGCCAGGTCTTTCTCCTATTTTTGTAGTGCTGGGGATCATACCCAGGACCTCAGAGCTCACAAAACAAGTAATCAGCCAACCAGACTAAAAAACAGCAGGTATGGCTTATTTTGCTTAAAATTATGATCTCTAGATTCACCCATTTTCCAGTAAATGCTATAATTTTGTCCTTCTTTATAGCTGAATAGCTGATATCATTAATATCATGCACAAGCAAAATTTTACTAAAGATCATTCAAAAGTGACTGCAGTAGTAGATAAATAGGGAATTACCTGAAAATCAAGCTGGATTCAGAAGAGGATGGGGAACCAGGGACATCATTGCTAATGTCAGGGGGGTATTAGCTGAAAGCAGAGAATATCAAAAGGATGTCTATCTATGTTTTATTGACTATGCGAAGGCATTTGACTGCGTGGATCATAACAAATTATGGATAACACTTCGGAAAATGGGAATACCAGAACACCTAATTGTGCTCATGAGAAATCTGTATATGAACCAGGAGGCAGTTGGTCAAATAGAACAAGGAAACACTGCATGGTTTCAAGTTGAGAAAGGTGTGCGTCAGGACTGTATACTTTCACCCTATCTCTTCAACTTATACACTGAGCAAATAGTCCGAGAAGCTGGACTTTATGAGGAAGAACGCGACATCAAGATCGGAGGAAGACTCATCAACAACCTGTGTTATGCAGATGACACAACTCTGATTGCTGAAAGTGAAGAGGATTTAAAACATTTACTGATGAAGATCAAAGATCATAGCCTTCAGTATGGGTTATGACTAAATATCAACAAAACAAAAATCTTTACAACTGGGTCAGTATCCAACTTCATAATAAATGCAGAAGAGATTGAGGTTGTCCAAGATTTTGCTTTGCTTGGCTCTATAATCAACACCCCTGCAAGCAGCAGTTAAGAAATCAAAAGACGCATTACTCTGGGAAAAGCTGTGGCAAAAGATCTCTTTAGAGTATTGAAAAGTAAAGATGTCACCTTGAAGATGAAGGTGTGCCTGACTGATGCCATGGTATTTTCAGTAGCATCATATGGTTGTGAAAGCTGGACATTGAATAAGAGAGAATGGAGAAGAATTGATGCTTTTGAATTACGGTGTTGAAGATGAATATTGAATATACAATGGACCGCCAAAAGAACCAACAGATCTGTCCTAGAAGAAGTGCAACTAGTATGCTCCTTGGAAGCAAGGATGGCTAGACTGTGTCTTATGTATTTTGGACACATTGTTAGGAGGGACCAATCCTTAGAGAAGGACATCATGTCTGGGAGAGTGACAGGTCACTGGAAGAGGAGAAGACCCTCAGCTACATGGATTGACATAGTTGCTGCAACAATGGGCTAAAACATTTTTAAAAAGATCATGTGCCTGGCACAGTATTGGGAGTGTTTTATTCTGTTGCACATGGGGTTACTATGAGTTGGACTCAACTTAATGACACCTAACAGCAAGCAAGTTCCATCCTAGATCTCAGCAGAATGGCATTTCTACCACATTCTGGTCATGACCAATTAGCATCCTCCAAGAAGACTGAGGCTTTCTCCTAGCTCCCTTCTTTCCCTGATCCCTCACGGAATCGCCCTTCACAGTCTGTCCAGGGCAGTACAGCATGCAGTTCACACTCTTCCAGCCTTTGCCCAACACCCAGTCAAAGGTGCTTCCACATCTGTAGGTACCAATTTCTGTCAATTTCTGTCTTATTCTGTTCATTCTCCTGTGGCAAAATATCTCAGACTATATAATTTAAGAAAACAGAATACAGGACCCAAAAGTAAAGCTACACTTTCGTAGCCACCTGATTCTCAACAAGCACAGGTTAGAGAAAAGACAGACCCTTTTACAAATCATTCTGGGAAAACTGAATATCCATGTGTAGACAGTTAAAACTAGACCTCTGTCTCATACTCTGCACAAAAATCAACTCAAACTGGATCCAAAACCTTAATGTAATACCTGGAATTTTGAAACAACTGGAAGGAAACATACAGGAAATACTCTAAGATATAGTCATAAGAAATGACTTTCTGAATAGGACTCCAATAGCTCAGGAAGTAATAGCAAGAATTGACAAACAAGATTGTAAATTTAAAACCTTCTGCACAGCAAGGGAGCAAATAAAGTGAAGTGATAGCTTACAACATGGGGGAGATTCTTTGCTAGCTACTGAGCTAATGTCAAGCTAACATCCAGAACATACAAAATAACATGAAACACTTAACAACAAAAAACCCAAGTAAGCTAATTAAAAATTTGGCAAGTGATTTGACCAGAGAGTTCTCAAAAATAAACTAATTTGCACATATGTATATGAAAAAAAATGCTTAATATCTTTAGCCATCTTGGAAAGGTAGAACAAAACTACCTTGAGATTCCATTCACCCGGTCAGAATGGCTATTATAAAAATAAATTGCAAATGCTGGCAAGGATGTAGGAAAAAAGGAAATCTTATATGCTGTTGGTGGAGATTAAATTAGTACAGCCAATATCAAAAAGAATCTGGCATCTACCTCAAAACCTACAAATAAAACTACCATATGATCCAGCTATAACCATTCCTGAGTATTTATCTGAAGGAAACAAAGTCAATATACAAGAAAGGTTCCTGAGTACCTATGTTTATTGCAACACTGCTCATAATAAATTTATGGAATCAGCCTAGGTGTCCATTAAGTGATGAATGGATAAAGGAAATTATATATATGGCTGATATGTTGTTGTTGTTGTTGTTGTTGTTGTTGTTAGGTGCCGTCAAGTTGGTATCCAACTCATAGCGACCCTGTATACAACAGGTGAAACACTATTGTCAGTGCTTCTCTGCTGTTCATAGGGTTTTCAATGGCAGATTGATCTTTGGGAGGGGGTTGCCACGTCCTTCTCCCAAGCGTACAGTATCTGGTGTTCCCTGGCGGTCTCCCAACCAAGCACTAACCAGGCTCGACCCTGCTTAGCTTCCAAGATCTGACGGGATCGGATGCCACAGGGCTACGGCTGCAGGCATGACTGATATATATGTATATGTGTATATATATATATATATATATATATATATATATGTATATGTATATATATGTATATGTATATGTATATATATATGTATATGTATATGTATATGTATATATATATGTATATGTATGTATATGTATATGTATGTATATGTATGTATATGTATATGTATGTATATGTAT
>VMDO01019862.1:0-38740 GCA_007922755.1 Pedetes capensis
CATTCTGATTTATTGTGGTTATTATTGGATGTGCCATTCAAGTGTTTGTATGGGGAATTATACCAACAAATAGCAAATGGAAAGCTATGTAGAAGATTTAAATGATTTTTTTATTTTAGAGAACACAGATGCCTTGTGTTTTTTTAAAAGAATGATATCTACACTCCAAATAAACCAAGACAAAACTAAATGAGTGTTTTATTTCTATATAACATCAGTTTACTTGGTTCAAGATCTACTATTGTGAAGATGAGAAATAACATTCAATAATAATAGTAATAATTAGTAAACGGTAATATTTGCTTAATATTTCTCCTCTACTAAGGAATTTATTTTAGGGAGAATAAGATATGGGGTCAACCATTTTCAAGGATGTCTAATAGAGCCACTATGTCAATTGGATTTGCCTTACAAAGACTGAGGTTTTTAAAATTTGCAGCAATGTATTTGGCTCTGCAGCTAATGGCATAAAAGTACTATTTTATCTGCTTTCTGTTATTGCTGTCTGCTTTTGGGTAATTTTCTGTAATTGTGCTAAAGCGTCATTGTGAAATTTGTTTCCTGATTAGTTGGTAGATCTAAAGTGATTATGACTTTAGACATATTCTTCAGAGGAAGCATCCAATAGGCTCTCACTTCCAAGAAGTTAGTCCTTAAACTTGATATAGATCCTATTTCACTTGTTCACTGCCATAAATAAGATAAAATTCCTTGTTACTAACCCCTTTACTATTAACTCTGAATGACATTTTTCCAATTATATATGGTTATTTATGTAATCAGAATATTGTATCAATCATACTGCATTTATGTATAAAATATTAAATAGGAAAGATTGTTTAAGGAGAAGAGTGGCCACTTTATTTAGCTCTAGCTTTCTAGGCAGTATTTAAAAATGTGCTCTCCTACAGTCTGATATTGTGCCCTTTTAAAAAGCCTTCTAATCATCAGAATGAACTGCAAAGGCCGGCTTTGTTTTTCTCTATCATGGAATCACAAATTGAAATAATTAATTTTTTTCTTTCATCAGATAGGCTATTGATTTATTTGAGAAGATAATTTGTTTTGCCATTTGCGGGAATTTTCTCACTGATACCATAGCAGCTGATGGTTTTTCAGGGATAGAACTGGTGTTTTATAAACACATCAAGCAGTCAGAAAAACCATGGTCAAGAAAGAGTAATTCTGGAAATTCCAAAAGAGAGGGGAGTAGCCATCCTTATTATTGAAAGAGCAACAGGGAAATGGAAAGTATTATCACAAGACAGTTAACTATTTCAAAAGAAAGCATTTAAAAAATAGTACTTCTGTTGTGGATTTTAAAACCTACTTTTTAAGTATCTATGTTGAGTCTAAACTTTATTTATAGGGTAATCTATTGTTTTTAGAAAGTTTGATCACTGGTTTGATCTGATTGATAATACAGATGCACTGACCATGGTATAAAACAAAAACAAAAATAATCAGTCTTAGGGGATGGAGGAGGTAGCAGATTTTATTCTATATTGCATTGGATGGAATATCTATCACTGTATTAGTCCAGAAACATTTGTGAAGGTTTTGTATATATAATTTATAATATAAGAAATACATTTTCTGAATAGTTCTGAACAGTGGAATTCATGCATAAAAAGAATATTCTGATTGTAGAATGGTTAACAAAGAAAATCCTTGTCTTATGAGAAATAATAGATATTTAATAATAATATAATATATATAATATAATAATATATTATATAATAACATATAATATATATAATATATAATATAATGGCCTGCAGCGGTAGCCCTGTGGCATCCGATCCCGTCAGATCTCGGAAGTTAAGCAGGGTCGGGCCTGGTTAGTACCTGGATGGGAGACCGCCTGGGAACACCAGAAGCTGTGGGCTTGGGAGAAGGACCTGGCAACCCCCTCCCAAAAATCAATCTGCCATTGAAAACCCTATGAATAGCAGAGAAGCACTGACAATAGTGTTTCCCCTGTTGTACAGAGGGTCGCTATGAGTCAGATACCGACTCGACAGCATCTAACAACAACAACAACATATAATATAATAATAATAGATATAAAATCATAAAAATATTTTATCCTTTTGCTAGATTAAGATCTAAAGCACTTGAGAAATTATTTCTGATTGTAGACTATACTTGTATCTCTGGAACTTCAGAAAATTAACCAGGAAACTCATTGCAATAAATGTAATATATTATTATAGTGGATTCTGACAAAAGACAGTTAAATATATTTATACAATCTTGGGAAAGAAGTTGCTAGAGCTGGAGAAATGTAAATGATAACTTGATTTTTTTTGTCGTTGTTAGGTGTCCTCTAAATGGGTCCCACACAAAGCCACCCTTTGTACAACAGAACAAAACTCTCCCCTCCACTGTACCATGCTTGGCCCTATGTCTGACAGTGTTTCTCTGCTATTCATAGGGTTTCCCATGGCTGATTGTTTTGGGAATGGGCTGCTGGGTCCTTCCTCTGAGCCTACAACACTGGGTATTTCCAGGTAGTCTCCCATCTAAGTACTAACCACGCCCAACCCTGTTTAGCTCCTGAGATTAAACAGGATTGGATGCCAAGGTAGTATGGCTGAAGGCTATTAGGCTAATTATACAAATAAAATGTTAATATGATTTCAGATAGTTCTGAAATCACTGGTAGTTTAATTCTGATTTTCACCAAAACTTAGGTGAGGCTAATTAAGTTAATGTGATGATCTATATATCATTATGTGGTCATTTATAATTAGGGTCACCATATAATTTATTAACCATGGGACTATCCCAAACATTCAATTTCATTATATGATTTTAAAATAAATGTGGCAACTCAGTACTTCCTCATCTGAAAATCAGTGACACTCCTAATATTTCAATACTAAGTTTACTTATCACAAATAAATTTTAATGGTAAAAATGGTAATCCCATATAGAAGCCCATAGATAGGACTGGTACATGTCAAATGACACTTTCTATCCCTATTTCTATCCCCTCATTCCATGTGATAAACAGCGTTTCCTCCAAATTTTTTATACAAATAAAATTTTAAGATGACCAACATGGACTGTTTGACCAAGCCATTTGTTCAGTATCAACTGAATGGGCCAGATGCACTCTTAATGTTCTCTCTGTGCCATCACCTGCCCTCCACATCCTTCTATGGATAGAATGTTCTTCTCCTCTCCTTGATTTTGAGCTGGGCCATCACACTTACTTTGGCCAATTGGATGTTGATAGGCATAAAGTGAGCAAAGGCCTGTGTGACTGAGGTTGCCTTTTTGCCATCACCATGAAAAGAGCTTCCTTCAGGTAGCTGCTTATTTGGCAGCTTAGGCTCCAGAATGAAATCTTCCTTTCTCAATATATGTCTGTCTGTCTGTCTGTCTGTCTTTGTCTGTCTCTTTCTTACCAGTCTACATTGAGATGTCAAGACTAGCTGAGTCTGCAGTCTGTGACAACTGGTCAGCTGCATCTAGCCTAGATTAGTCCTTTATAGCCATCCTACAGACTCATGAGCCCTAGCACAAAAGCAGATTGTTATATATTGCTGAGATTGACGATGGGTTATTTAGCATTATTGAGGCAGTAACTAAAATAGTAATGCCATGATAGCACTTTAATTATCATGTTAGAAGATATTCCAGACATTGTGGATTCCTGTTTTGTTTTCTGTGGTCATTATGCAGTCATTCTAAGATCAGCAGTTGCTACTAAAACTCCTTCAATGCTCCTAGGGTGTGGGTTGCCTCTCCCCAAGGCTAGTGTACAGGCTAGCTTTTTCTTCTCAGACCGGGATTGGGATCCCATGTTGAGGGGGACTGGCAAGGCACAGTGGACGGAATCAAGGACAGATGGCCTCAGGTTGCCTTTAGTACATATTTTATTGTACAGCTCCTGTAAAGAAATAAAGCCCTCAAGGCTGCCTTTTGGGGTAGCAGAAGTATCACAGCTCTGGCCTCCACCACGGCCATCCAGATCCCAGCATCCCAGATGTCCTCTGCATAGGTTGGCTTCTCTTCCACTGCTGCTGTTGGTTCCCAGTGATCTCTATCTCAGTCCAGCAATGGAGTGGCCTCTGTGAGGGCAGGCAATCTTTTGCCTTGATCTGTCAAGTGCGACCTCCACAATGATAGGGCAGCAGGACTGTGTGGTGGTATGGCACAGCTCAGATGGCAATGGAATGGCTTGGTGGCGGAATGGCAGCTGAATGCCCTGTGCACTGTCCTTATACAATCTTTGGGTAATAGTCCCAAAATTGCAGTCAGCCAATCATATAGTGGTGCCAGGGGCTGAACCCAACCAATTAGGAGTGACATTTAAATCACTGGGGGCCATCTTGCCCCAGGCCATAGATCAGACCTCCAGGTGGGCTAGATAGGCCCCTATCCAAACCAAGCCTCCTCTCTATCCCTTGGAGCTATCCCAGAATTCCCTACATTAGGGCCTCTCTATGAACCCTTTTCATATACCAATTAATATTCTCAAACACCTCTTCAAGTATCACCTAAATTTCTCGATATATAAGACTTCATTTTTATCTAAATTATTACTATTTTTTTCTTCTCTGGATGTTCAACTTGGGAGATATTGGGAGGAAAAACAAGGATTTAAGAAACCAAAGAATAAACCTCAAACAAAGGAATTAAAGATTATCAAGGTTCTTGGCTTGATATCTTGAGGAGTATGTTCACCAGTTAATTGGGGGAAAGTTGCTAATCTTTCTTACCAGTCTGCATTGAGATATCAAGACTAGCTGAGTCTGCAGTCTGTGACAACTGGTCAGCTGCATCTAGCCTTTATGGCTACTTCCACTTGAAATAACTAGCTGTGAAGACCCGAACAACTCACAAAATCCCTACATCTCACTGGCCTCTTGAATGAAATGGAGAGATTGAACCCTAAGCTCTCCAAAGGTCTGTTTGAAAGATCTATGCTTGTGGTTTTATGTATGGTCTTTAATTACTTACATCATATTTGTATGAAGTGGTTAAATGATCATTCTACCCTAGGTTAGCTTCAAGGTAGTCTTATATACATATGGTTCAAAGTCTATATTGTGAGAATTTTAAATGTCCATGGAACAAAGGGAGTCATAAATTGAAAATTTCATCAAAACCATTTTTAAGTTCTTTTTCTCAGAAAAAGTTACAAAGGAAAGTATTAATTTCTGCTTTCATGAAGTTTGCACTAAAATGGACATGCTAAGGAAAATCTACTACTACATGAAGAGCATGCTATGAAGAAAGAAAGATACATAGATCTTGTCTTTGGTTTATTCTCTCAAGTTCCTTTTTAATAGATCTGATAAGTTGGTTTTTTAAATTCATTGACATATTAATTCACTCCACAATGAACATTTCTTGTGCACCTACTGCATGCTTTCATGTTGGGCTAAAGAAGATGAATTCTTATTCATGGTTCCTGCCTTCCAGGAGCTAGTCCAATGTGAGAAACATAAATGAAGGTGAATAATTACAGAGCTTTACACAAAGGCTACAAGAGCATATCCTAATACATGCATGGGGAGGTGTTCTCAGGAACCCTTCTCAAAAGCAGCAATGCTTCAGACTTCAGTTCAGTTCTGAAAAATGAACAGGAGCAATGTAAACAAAAGAGGCAGCTGGGAGGGATTTTTTGCCAAATGGTCAGCTTTGATAAGAACATGGACGGTAGGTTCAGGAAACGTTAGTTCACTATGGTTGGACCTTACTGTACTAGAAGTTGGTTGATAAAAGATAAGACTGGAGAGTAATCTAGGGTAGGAGTAAGTCTGATGCTAGAACTAAGAGGACTTGATTTAAAAAAAAAATGTCAATGATTTCTTCTGTAGCCTGATACCTGCTTTTCTGTAGGTATCTCTTAGTCTCAATTTGTGCTCACTGGTACATCTAAGAATGTCAAATGGGAAAAATATATCTAGTTTTGATGTTTATTTCCCTGGTACTTAAAAATGGGCTGTAGATGGTTGAAAGTAATGATCAAGAAGAAGATGAAAGAAAGAGAATTTAAAATTAAGACCTTCAAAGGAAAAAGGGAGCCCTCTTTAAAGCATAAGGAAGGTATGTTCTTTTAGATGAACATGGTATTTTTTAGTTCATAAACTTGTGACTTTAGATGAACAGATCATAAAGTAATCAAAGTTTTACTCAATAGATTCTACATTTTGTTAATCATACTTTTACAGGATATGGTATATTTCTAAATATGGAGGGTTGATTCAAATCTAGTACATTAACAATTTTCTACTGAATCCTATATGGTTGCTTATTTATCTGGATACAGTTGTTAGGAGAAGTCTAGCAAAACGTGTCACAGTAAATATATTGCTTGTAGTACTTGCTTGCATTGCTATTCAAGCACTGAATGCTGGATAATCTAAGCCCTTCTTTATATACAAAGAAACCAGGGCCCATGACAATAAAACAAATTATCTAAAGAGGTAGAATCCATGTCACTTGACCCACTGTTCCTTCATCATGTAGCTATTATTATTCAAGAACTCTCAAAACAATTTATTCATCTATCAAATATTTTTGAGCATATACTATGTGCCAGCTACTGTGCAAGTCACAGGTATTATAAATTACACACTCTGAGTTAATACACGCTACCTATTTCACTTTAATTTCTCTTCTTTTGATTATGTCTGATCAGATAACAGTTCTTGATTTTATCCTGCATAGAAACTGCACTACTATAAATCAGTCTTCATTTCTGCCTGATCAGACTGTAAAACTCAAGTTTTAACTGTGTTATATATTTTTAATTAAACCAGCATGGAATGGAATAGACTATAACAGAATGTTAGTTAACAGTGTAGTCATTGATAGAGGTCTTTCCTGCATAATTAATACCATTTTTGGTATGAAAGTATTCAAGATTATTTGTATGAAGATATGAAGGTGTAAGATCAGTTTTGTGCTTTTTTTGTATCCTCTAAGCATTGTAACATGTAATATTGGCTATGTGCTTGATCATATTAACATTATATGTTTTGAGATTCCACAGAGGTTTTAGTTTACATTTAATTTACCCAGGAGACAATATTCTCTTAATAAATGCACAGCAAATTAGGTATGCTAAGTAATAAGTCATAATTAGAGGTACTAGGTTGTAAATTGCATGTGTTCAGAAACCATATCTTTCCTGTTAATCACCCTGGAATCTAACATGATGTCTGACATAGAGTTGATGCTTAACAAACATTTGTCAGAGGAGTAATTGGATGAATATATGAGCAAGTGAATGTTGAAGTTACTAAAATGAAGAAATTCAAGGGGGGAGGGAGGAAGGGGGAAGGAGGGAGAGAATGTGAGTATGAGTGTTGGTGGGTGAGGGATGAACAGAGAGAAAGAGAGTTGGAACCATTAGAATAGGCTTAAGGTCAATGTAAAGCTTATTAAAATGGTTAGTTCAGAGATAGTCACATTGATTTAAAATTTTTCTTTATATATTTTTGTATTGTAAAAGTATTATATCACCACTGATTATTAATGGCTTTGACCTTGTTTGGTGCAATAGAAAGAAATCAGGGTCTGCACTCAGGTCTAAGACTTTTGCTAGCATGTATTTTATTTATTTATTTATTTATTTATTTATTTATTTATTTATTTATTTATTGAGACAGGGTCTCGCTAAGTTACTCAGATTGCCTCTGGTCTCAAACTTGTGGTCCTCCTGCCTCTGCCTCCCGAGCTGCTGGGATTACAGGCATGCGCCACCACACCCACCTGCTAGCATGTATTTAATGTTAGTAAAACTTATTATTTAAAAAATACTGACCCTGAAAAGAGGTGGTATAAAGATGATTTTGTTAAAGGAATGGAACAAGAGAATTGTAGTTTAGATGTATGGCAGTAGCTAAATTATTGAAATGGGAAAGGCCAAAGTATGTTTGGTAGGTTTGGCTGGAAGGGAGAGAAGTAGGAAGCAAGGTAAGATCTCATGGGGCAATTATTAGACTAGAGGCTACTTTCTTATATACTAGAGAATCTCTTTTGCAGACTGATTTCAGGACTACAGACAGATTCTAGTTCTATGAGTTAATCTTATCTACTGAATAATTGCTAAAAATATAGAGATTACTTTTAATAATTTAAACCTCTCATATTTATAAAATGAATACCTCTTTTTGATTTGTCTCATTGATATGAGTCATTTCCACTCTAAGTGAATGAATTTGAGAGCAGAGACTGGTAATTGTGTGGACGAACAATCATGGAAACAAAGGAAATGTGAAGGTACTTCTGGTTAGGGAAAATATTCACTAAGGGTGAGTAGGGACCACACACAAATTGCCTCCTTTATGTCAGTCTTGCTTGGAAATCTTTGTGGGTTCAGTAGTGATGGAAATTGGAGGTCAGTGGGAAGGACATATGGATGCATTTTGTACATAGCTTCTTCAGAGTCTCACCTGCTATACTGCCTTTGAATACGGCATCCAATTACTTTATTGATGGTGTAAGCTGAAGTTCTTTAAAGAAACCACA
Source organism: Pedetes capensis (assembly GCA_007922755.1). Classification (NCBI taxonomy): domain Eukaryota; kingdom Metazoa; phylum Chordata; class Mammalia; order Rodentia; family Pedetidae; genus Pedetes; species Pedetes capensis. Next base: position 8,497 of record VMDO01019862.1, read on the forward strand.
TATGAGTTGAAGATCCTCCAGTGATTGACTGACTAGCACTTCATATTGTGGAAATATGGAATGTTGCATCATGAGAGCCAAAATTATCAAGGGCTATCTTCAATCCTCTTAATAGCCATTTGTTACTAACCTCTGTATCTTACTTACAAACTGTGACTATTATAGAAAACTTTTGGAATGTAATACTTAGCAGACCATTAGCTTCCACCAACCCTAAAGCTAAGGCTATAAGACAGCCTCTAAAATCTATAGAAGAGATTTTCCTGCTCTGCTGTAATCCACCTACCTGATGTCGCCACCATTGTATTTGGGAAATGCGTTGAATTTTGATTTTCTTTTGGTTTGTGACTGTAAAAATTCATGTAAGCACTTCCACAGTGGAAAATGTCCTTTAGGGCACCCTGGATGTGTGTCCCTGGGCAATGGTCACTAGTGTTTGGCTCAGAACAAATTATCCCTTATTTCCTTTGGAATAAGAACTATGGTTTGGTTGACAATGGATTTGACCTTGCTTGGTGCAATGGAAAGAATTCACAGTCTGTAGTAAGGTATAGCTATGACTACACAGGCAGCTCTGATGCTGACTTGTTTTATGATAATGGGTTAGCTCCTAATATTTATGAGCCCTGGTTTCTCCATCTTTAGTAAAGACCAATACCCTTTACTAGTAGGCTTGTAAATAGATGAAGTGAAATAGTCATAAGAAGTGCCTGACACATCATCATTATTTTCCTTTTTGCTTTCACAGGATTGGCCTTCATAGACTTATTTCAACTTGGAAATTTGTTATTCTTTTATTGCTTAAGCTTGTTGAGAATTCATGACCATTAGAAAGATCATTTACAGAACTACAGACCATAAAATATGCCTTTAACAATACTCATTAGTAAATATCAATCACTTTATGTTCTAACCAAGTAATAATCAGAAACATTTTATGTGACACAGCATTTTTCCTTTTTGCTAGGCAACAATCCATTATGTTTCACATTTATATTCAGTAAAGATAGACTTGCTACTTAGTGTGGTCACTACATGCTACAAACCAGGATTTATTATCTTCCCCTTTTCTATGCGTTAGGTTTCTTGAGCATGTTATAGATGTCTGGTACAGTCTAACTTCTGTTATAGTTCAGCTATTGCCTATCCAATTGGTAGATTTCCTTGCATTGTTGATACTTTATTCCATAAATGACATGGCTTGAAGTGGCTGGAAGAGTGATTTGAAACATCTCCCTCTTTCTGGAAAGTATGCTGTTATTAGTCTCACCTGTTGTGTGTAGATACACTTGTGTGTGGGCACTGTCACAAAGGTAGCTTCACCTATGATGGATAGTGAATGAGGTGCTCTCACACAGTCCACTCAAGTGATGTAGCCATAGGCCATCAAAGTCTAGAGAAGGTCTAGTTCCCTTGAAGTCTCATCCCACTGGAACAGACATCCTGGTGTGAACCACCACTCTGGTCCCACAAGATAGAAGGAAATTTTAAAATGTAAATTTGATCATATAATTTCTTTGATTAAACTCCTGCAATGGCTTTGCATTTTACTTAGAATAAAATCCAATTCCTTCCAAAGACTTATAGGACCTTGCCTAATCTGTCCCTGTTTATGCTTCTGATGTCATCCTTTACCACTCCCCCACCCTCACCATATACTCCCTCTAAGGTTCTTTATGTTCCTTAAATGTGTGAAATTATTTTTCACCTTAACATGATACTTTCTGTTCTCTCTGTCTAGAACATTGAGATCCACGAATACTGGCTTCCTGTAATTTAGTCTCAGCTCAGTGCCACCCACTTTGAGAGCAATTTCTTACCCCTGCCACAGGCTAGCTGTTCTCACTCCTTCACTCACCAGCACATTCCTATGCTTTATTTTCTTTATTGCACAGATCATTTTCTAAAATTATATATGCTTTTCATTTATTAATTATCAATGCATACATCCAGACTGTAAGCTGCATAATAATAGGGTACTTGTGTGTCTTGTTTGGTGCTTCATCTACTGCCTCCAAAGATGCCCACCCCAGTCAGGTGCTCAGTGCATATTTGAAAGGAAAAGCTGTGAAAACAAAGAAAATAGAGATAGAAAATAATCAGAAATGAAGTTTGAATTGATCACCATTATATTCAGATAGGTAATACATATCTTTCCTCAGTTATTAATGCTTTTGTGAATAGAAGCAATCCATAGATTGTATAAAAAATTTTCAAATTTATTTTCTCTTTTCATGAATAGAAGCACTGAGCAATGCTTCAAAATGAGACTCTCTCTTTCTCTTACCTTTAGTATCCATAGACATTGGTTTAGACTTGGCACTCAGAAAATCCTAATGAACTTGAATTAGAGACCCTACATAAAGCTTTTCTTACTGTTAAGACTCAAGGTTCTTCCTCAAAATAGTTGGCATGGATGATAATAGTAATTTTCCAAGTGTTCAAGGATGTGTCAGCAGGAACTATTTTCAGAGGTAGACCCTAAATCTATTTTATGAATCAGAACTGCTTTAGTCAAAATAACTGTTCTGGATATAAGTTGTTGGAATATGACTTATCCTGTAAAGGGGTAAGGGAAATGAAGGAGAATCTTGTTTCTGAGGTTGTTGTCATTAAGCCTTGAGGGATAGCAGTGAATAAAGTAGACAGATGGCTACTGTGTCCCCAGTAGAAATAACAATGCCATAGACCTCCTGAAGATTTAGTCTCCTGAGCTTACCTCTTTCCTTCTGACCCTGAGTAAATGACATAGCAGAGGCACTTATATTCTTTCATGATAAAGGCTTGCAGGCAAGATTAAAACTCTTTATTAGAAGAGAACCACAGAAAACTTCACTTGTTGTTTACTCACTGTGAAAGTAGAATTAACTTCATTCTGCATAGATCACAGAGCATAATGACGATAGCATATGCATAGAAACTTGCCATTCCTTTTCAGAGAGTTTAACTTAACAAAAAATGAGACTATATTTTTAAAAAACTAGCTTCTTAAAATAGATGATGAAATCTGGAATGAGCATTTGATGGAGCATAACATTTGCTTGTGACTGATATATATGCATGTCAAGATCACTGAAATCTAAACTAAAATACAAAGGACAATTAATTCTTCAGGAATACTTCAATTTCACATACCTTAATGATTGTTAAATTTTGCCTACACTATAAGGGGTAAACAATCCTTTTCTTCTTTCTTGAAATATTGAGATTTTAATAATGTATTTTGATGTAAGCTTAGGTTTTATCATACCAATGGCATATATTTAGGTTTGGTAACCCTAAAAGCTACCTGGGTGTTAGTTAAATTTGAAATGTTTTCCTGCATTGAGAGTTATGGATTGTTGAGTTTCATTTATATTCTAATGCTATTTTATTTTTTACCATTTGAACAATTGAGATTTTTCCAACCTACCTTTTTCCATTTCAGATTTATGTTTTTAGAACAATAAACATTGGCTCTCACAGACCCAATTTGAAAAATACATTAATTTGATGTATTAGGAAAAATGTAAAATGTAAAAATTTAAAAGGCCAGATTGCCTCATTACTGTCTGTAATTCATCTTTTATCCCCAAAGTATCAAAGTTTTCTGTATTTTCATTTTTATCTTTAGTTTTAAAATGTGAATACTTAACATGAAGCTTACAAGCTACTCCTGAAGCATGCTCACCTTTTAAAATGAGCTATTTAGTTTGACTATTTGGAGGATGATTTTAATTCATAGTGGTGAAAAGTCAATATTTGTTTACCACTTTGTTTCTTTCTTTCCCTCCCCCTTATTCTGATGAAACATCTTCAAAATGAATGCTTTTGTCCTAAGATAGAAGCACAGCAGAAAAACATCAAATGATACTGTGAATTGCATGTGGTATATAAGCACATATTTGATGTGAAAAATTGTTTTATTATAAGCTTTTGAATTGAAAGGGCTCCAATATAAAGATTCATAGGCTCATTTGGTTTGTAGGTTTAAGCCATGGCTGGCATTGTAGAAAAGTGTTGATGCATACTTATTTCCTAATGTCTCTGGACGATAAGTCCCTTGAGAAACAGACTTTATGTTACTTTCAGCAAATCTTTTACATGAAAATCTAGAAAGGAGTCTTGTGGAGTGGTTCTTTTTGTAGGAGAAGAACCAGAAATTAAACCTTGCTTCCTGCTGCAAGAGTAGAGAATAGATAGGTTTCAAGCCCCTGGTATCTGATCCCAGCCCAGGGCTCAAATTTCAGAGAACTGTATGCTCTGTTCATGTTTTGAGACAAGAAGCAAGTAAATGAATGAATTCTTGGTAAACCTGAAATCTTGATAAAGCATAAATTATTTCAAATTGTCCTTGCAGCAGTAGGTATTAGAATTATGAATTTCAAAGTCCTGAATTTTTATTTTGTGGCCCATTCTGTCTTTGAAGTTCTCATAGTAGAACATTTCCTAATCTTGGTCTGCTTACAGTCTTTTTGATACACTATTCAAAACTGTGACTTTGATGCGTACTAGAATCAATACCAGAAACATCTTGTATATCAGTATGTGAGCAACTTCAACACACATGGATTAACGGCTTAGTTCTTAATTTGAATTTAATGAGAAAAGAAGGCTCTCTTCAGTTCAGTCCTGTCAAGAGCCCCTTATATGTAGGCTCTTAGTCTTGTTCAGTGGCTTGAGTTTCTGCTCAGGGTTTTCTCACCCTTAAACTGCATCAGTTTCCTTAGAAAGCCAATGTTATTGTTTCTCCTAAGTGAGAAGGCTTACCAAAGAACAATAATTCCTGAACTTTTTTACTCTTACATTGATAAAGGGGAGTCTCCATTATCCCCCAAGAGTTCCTCACCTTGACAAGCTGCAAGTGGTATGATGGGGTCTAGTGGTAAGGTCTAGGTGATAACTGAGCAGTGTTGCTTATAGCACTTTGCCAATAGATCTCACAGGGCTTAATAGCCGAGTGGACCCTGTTTCTTTTGGGCTCTCCTGGTGTCCTCCTCAGCAGGGGCTATAGTCCCTCTACTCCTGGCTAACATATACAGATTCTCTTCACTCCACTCATTAGAAGGACATAATAATAGGGCTTCTCTTGAGGAATTTTTCCCAAAAAACAATAATCTCAATGCCTCTTGAATTGCATTAGGGAGGCATATTTGTATGTCAAGGAAATAAGATATCTGATCAGAAAAAATAGAAATTCCACTCACAATCATGAGAGGATGTTTTATAATGAAGAAACAAAGATATTTGACAAAAACAAAGGCATAATAGAACTAAACTTGGGAGCAGGAGCGCAGGAGAAACCAAGGAACTTCTCCCCTGCATTTTCATAGGCCCCTCATTTATTCTTTGCTACAGATGGGAATCTCACTGTTCATCATTATACATTGTTTAAGCTTTTAAGTTTATGCGAACATCTATATCTGAAGCCATTTCTAACAATTTCCCAGTTTATATGGCTTGTTTAAAATCCTGAGGCGGAGAAAATTTGTTTCAGTACATAGGCCAGAGGTCCAAGCCTTAGCTTCATTCAGCATGGCCAGGGTTGAAAAACGTGATAGAAAGATGAAAATAGAGTTCAACCCTATTAACTGAGGATGTCGGTGTGAATAGTAGTTTAAAGAAAAGAAAATATAGATTGAACAGCCCCAAAAAACTGCTTAAACTGTGTGCTCTAAAAATACAATTGTTCTGATCCTTGATACATAAACCCATTTATTTTAAAGGAGACAAATCTGATGAGATTCCTTTGCCTTACAGAGTATTCCTAATCAATCAAGGATGATAAATTACTCTTATAGTAGTTGTCTCTTGGATGTGAAGAAATCTTGGTAATTCCTTCAAATTTCTCTTCAAACATCCAATCCATAAGGTACAAGGATGGTTATCAGTCAAAGCCAGGGCGTCCCAGTGTAAATATGCATACTGAATTTTAATTAATCCACAGTATAGTTCTGTAAGAATGCCATAACTAGAGGCTTTGATATCAGATTTTCCATCCCAATATGAGAGGAGTAGAATTACTGTCTTCTGAGCATACTGAAGGAAATGGTATTAATTTTCTAAGGTTTTCTTAACAAAATACAATGAGCTGGGTGGCTTAAAATAACAGAAATTTGTTGTATCATAGTCCATGAGGTTAGAGATCCAACACCAAGATATTAACAGGATTGAGTATTTCTGGAGACATAGAGAAAATCCATTCTATGCCACTTCCCTAGCTCTGGCAATGGCTGGCAATCCTTGCCCCGCTCTCCAGCCCTGCCTGTTCTGGGCATGTGGTCTTTAAACTGATGGGTGCAGTGGAGGCCCCAATCAGCTTTGACCTATCTAGGTGTCACTTTTCCCTTTTCTTGTAGAATAGCATTTATCTTCAGCTCCATTGTCCTGTTGCCTGCTGATAGAATTCCAGAAGTCTAATATCCTGTCTTCATTTTGTTTCTGTATGAGTTCATGTTTCTGCTGAAATGGTTGAATGGATCTGTCATGGGTTATATGCCCAATGTCTTTGTCCAATTACGCCACACTGTTGTTGTTGTTCTTGTTGTTACGTGCCATTGAGTAGTGTCTGACTCATAGCAACCCTCATAAGGTTTTCAATGGCTGACTGTTTCAGGATTGCCTCAGGAGTGGATTGCTACATCCTTCTCCTATTTTTGAGGTCCTGGGAATCGAACTCGGGACCTCAGAGACTGCAGAGCAGCACTCTATCAACTGAGCTAAATCCCAGCCCCACACTATCATTATCCTCACTAAATTTTCTTTCTTTCTTATTATGGCTGAGAATCTTCTAAATCTTGAAGTCTGGTTCCATTTTGCTTAACCATTCCTTTTCCGGTTTATCTCTTTCTTCTTTCATTTTACTGTTAGCAACAAAGAGAAATCAGGCTGAACCTTCCATATTTTGTTTAGAAATTCATCTCAGGAAATATCCAAATTTACCACTTGTTATTTCTACTTCCTGCCCAACAACAGAATAAAATTCATCCAAATTCTCTGCCACTTTGTAACAAGGATTATATTTCCTCCAGTGTCCAATAACATGTTCTCTATTTCTATTTAAACCTCACCAGAAGCCTGTTTAGTATTCCTGTTTCTAGCAACAGTTTATTCAAGACAATCTAGGCTTTTTCTATTATATTCCTTAAAATTGTTTTAGCCTTTATTGGGTATCTAATTCCAAGGCCATTTCTACATTTTACATTATTTGTTATAGCACTACATCACTTTCCAGTATCAATCTGCATTCCTTTTTTTAGTGCTACTGTGCCAAAGTACTGCAGACTTGGTGGCTTAACACAACTAAAATTCATTATGTCATAGTTCTGAAAGTTTGAAGTGTAAGTGTTGGTAGGATTGGTGTATTCTAGAGGCACTAAAAGCTCATTATGGACTCAGTTGTGTCCTTCAAAATTCATGTGTTGCAGCCTTAACCACCAATGTGACCATATTTAAAGACTGGGTCCTTAGGAGGTAATTAAGGTTAAATGAAGTTATAAAGGTAGGGTCCTAATCTGATAGGAGTAGTAGTCTTCTAAAAAGAGAAAAGATACTCACTCTTATACTCCCCCTTTCTCTGTCTCTCTTTCTTTCCTTCTCTCCATTAGAAGGAATGTCATATGAGGACACAGCAAGGACACAGAAGGAAGATCATGTGAGGACATAGCAAGAAGGTGCTGTCTATAAGCTAGGAAGAGGGCCTTACAAGACACTGGGTCTATTGGCACCTTGATTCCTAGGCTTTGTAGGTCCCAGAATTTTGAGAAAATAAATTTCTGTTGTTCATGCCACCCAGTCTGTAATACTGCATTATGTGATTCCAAGCTAATACAGGGAAAATCTCTTGTTTGCTTCTCTCCTAGCTTTTGACTAAGGTTGCCAGCGATCCTTAATGTTTGTGGATTTGTAGATGTATTACTTGAATCTCTGCCATTATCATCACATGGTGTGTGTGTGTGTGTGTGTGTGTGTGTGTGTGTGTGTGTGTGTGTATGTGTGTGTGCATGTGCCTGGATCTGTGTTCAAGTTTTCCATTCTTCATATGGGTACCAGTCATTGGATGAGGGTTTATCCTAATTCAGTATGACTTCATCTTAACTTGATTATATATGCAAAGATCTTATTTCTTATTTTCACAGAAGTCATAAGTGCTAGAGGTTAGAACTTGGCATATGTTTTTGGGTGACCCAGCTCCACATATGCCAGAAACCCTGCTCCAAGGACACCTGCATCCCCCTTACTGTGCATTGAGAGAGACAGTCCATGAAGGGCCTAGCAAACACCTTTGCCAAATATGCTAAAATGCAAGGCCTGACATGCTCTCCTGAGCCTTTATTCCTGAGTTCCTCAACTGTGGTATAACTCACTGTATTTTTAAACTGAGATCTGGGCATTTTTCATCACCCTGGGGGACTTAAGGGCAAGGAAATTGTGTTTCCATACTGATATTCTAGCTGTCCACTGTTTTATGAGTTACAAATTGTATTTCTTTGATCCTCCAAGTCAGGTTGCCTATTTTCAGCAGCTATGGAGTTATGGCAAGGCAAATTCCACACGGGCTTGTTCATCTCTTTGGAATCTTGTTACTCCTTGTCATTTTCTCTGAGGTTGAGGTTCTTTCCTGGCACTGTCATTCTTCTTTCCTGCTATTCCCTTTGTATTAGTCAGTTGTCATTGCTATAGCAGAAAAAACAACCCAATCCACCTTATGGGGAAGAGGTTTAGTGTGACCTCACAGAGAATCAATCTATAATGCCAGCAGGCCTGATGACCTAACAGAATGGTAGACTAGGAACAGAGAGCAATCTGGGCTGTGGCTCCAGGTGAAAAACTTCCAAAGACCCACTCCCAAGGAGCTACTTCTATCAAAGGCTCACTCCTAGGGAGTTACTTCTATAAAGCAAGAATACTACCTCCGAAAATTTTATAACCTCCCAGGGGAGCAACACTAGCTGGAGAGACTGAACATTAAAGCACATGATCTTTTGGGGAAACTTTACATTCAAACCACGACACACTTCTTTTAGAATTGGAGCCTTAACATTGCCCTGAGATGCTTTCTCCTAGGACTTCCTGTTTGTGGAGCTACACAGGGCCCTGTACTTAGAAGGATCCCACACTTCCGTGTGCTGCTATTACCATCTTAAGATCTTGATAAGTTTTAAATAAGGGACTATGCATTTTTATTTTGCACTGTGTTCCACAGATGATGTAACTGCTCCTGTCCTCCCCTGTGATCACATTATGCTTATTCAAGACTTAGCCTAGAAATACTTTATTTTCTTTCTTCCTCTTTTCATTACTTCCAAATTTCTTGCATCTACTCATGTTGCTAGACAGATTTGAGGCTGTCCTAAAGAAATCATATTCATTTTAATTTTAAAAGCTTCAATTGCCACAAATCCAAAGGTTAAAAAGGATCTACTTTTTTATGAGGCAAATGGCTATTTTTACTTCCATGCTAAGAGAGCATCAGCAGCAGCTCAGGCCCCTCTCAGCACCTGAACCTAGAAAGTCAAGTGAGGAAGGGCATCACTAAATGCAGAGATAGAGCATGCAGAATGGATCAGATAATCACTTTCTTAACTGGAAGAAACTTCCTGGGTAGAACAGACAATGTGGTGCACTTTCCATCACTGGGCCTTTTTGTGTATTTTGTCACTTTGATTTTTAAAAATTAATTTTAGTTCTGCTCTTTTAGTTCTTATTCTTTCTTTTTTCCCCCACTTCAACTCACCACATATTGTTTGCCTTATTATAAACACCATAAGTATGTTTAACTTGTTGTGTTTTACCCTGGAGTCTATACACAATGTGTACATTATTGGACTACTTGGTTGCTGAAACTTAACTTTATTGGCTTATTCTGAGGACCAGAATTCACCTTTGGCAGTTAAGAAGAGACATCTGGTCAACAGATCTTTTTTTGTACTAGAGAAAGAAGAATAAGACAGCTGTACACTGCTTATAAAACTGTGGCCACCACCTATATAATGAAGGAAAAAATTGACACTTGCCAAAGTACGAAAGATGTGGATGAGGAGAATGTATTTTTAATAAACCCATTGAATTGGGACAAATGATTATTCAAAACGCCAAGGCTTTTAGGTTGTGGAAATCATAATTATTCTTGTTGACTTTGCCTTACCTGGTATGATTTTACTCCAAGCATGTATTGTGAAGTAAAACAACCTACTTGTCCTTGGCTTTGTGGCGTTAGTGATGCAAACTGTTCCCAACATCACTGTTTTCTGAAGAGATACAATGAGATACGTCTATCATTATAAATTTACTCTAAACATTAAAAGCCCTTGAAAAAAGAGATCCATGGTTTTTCTTTATGGAATATTCCTTGTTGACTGACAAATTTTTTTCATTGAGTGACTCAGTATATATATAAGGAAACATGTAAAGAGTACATTTTCAGTTTTAAACTTTATACAAAGGGATTCCAAACCTGGTATGCTTTATGCCATTTTATCCTGGCTCCTGATATCCTTAGTATTTTACATTTAAAACTTTCTACCAGGTGCCAATTTGACCTCTGTTTTTCTGCTTTAATTACATGAGTTTTCTGTTTTTAATAGGTCCATCTAGAAAGAGAGAACTGGACATTCTGGTGGTCAGGAACCTCTGTGAGAAAAGAATCACAACTTTCTGTTTAATGATTTTGTTGTATAAGAAAATTAGTGTCTTTCCCGTCCTTTATCACTGCTACCTTCCTGTGTCTCGATTAGGCTGGTAACAAGTTGGTAAGGTCATCACTGTGTTCTCTAGTGTAGGTGTAGAAAAAATTTCTATTGATATAACGTTTCACCTTTAAGGGATTCTGAATTTGTGTGACCTGAATTCATGTCTGTTGACTGTGACATTAAAAGTTAGTATTGTGTCTATTGCGGTAAGAATAACCTGGGTAATTTAATGGTGAGTTTTTACCTTGACATATGCACAAAATAAATTAGGCTTCGTAAAAGTCACTTTTTAAATCATAAACACTAGATGAATTTCCCCAAATACCTGAGAATAGTCATGAAACTCAATGTTAGTTATGTTGCCATTAGCTAAATATAGTTGGTTTGGGCCTAGAAGAAATCAGAATATGGGAGAGTATAACATTCAATAGTAAGCAGAGTATGGCCCAGAATATTTGAATGCAAATACTCACTGGTCCCCGTTGGCAAAGCATCATCATTATAATAGAGATAACAGAAGTAACCTTGGAATATTTGACGAGCTATCCACCCTTGGTCAAATACTCCAAGGTTACTTCTATTATTTCTATTATAACAATGATGCTTTGCCAACGGGGACCAGTGAGTATTTGCTGTTCAAATATTCTGGGCCATTTGACCAGCTATCCACCCTTGGGGGCTGGGATTTAGCTCAGTTGGTAGAGCGCTGCACTGAAGTCTCTGAGGTCCTAAGTTCAATTCCCAGCACCGCAAAAATGGGAGAAGGACCTGGCAATCTACTCCCAAGGCAATCCCGAAACAATCAGCCATTGAAAACCCAATGAGGGTCGCTATGAGTGGGATACAGACTTGAGGGCACCTAACAACAACAACAACAATCACCATTGAGGACTGAGAATATGTGTAAATTTAAGAAAGTACTAGTAAGTAAAAGGGAAACATGATTAAATTACAGATCTTGATTAGACTTGAGACATGATAAATCTCAGCTCTCCCCTCTATATCCAGATCAGACTTAACACTATGTCTTGAAGAGGCTATATGTTAATTTTATGTTAGTTTTATGTTCAAATGCTCCAACACAGCTGCTCTTCAGAAGATCTTTTTTAAATATCTACATTGCATTTTCTTGAGTTATGCCCTAAGGAGAAAGAAGCAATGGAAGACCAGACTCTTTAATGGGACAGTCCTTATAATTGAAGGATCGATTATTTAGGTAAAAAAAAATGAGTCAATTGACAGGGCAAAATATCTGCTTTCTACTCCTTTCTGTTATTAAGAGAAGAGACATTCATGGAACTATTCAACTCTGACCTGTGTGTGATGGCCCATATTCTTAAGTTTCACTTTGAAAATGAATTTTTTCCTTCTAATGGTATAAGAGGTTCTAAAGTTTAGCTCAGTTGGTAGAGTGCTGCTCTGTGCTCTCTGAGATCCTGAGTTCAATCCCCGGCACTGCAAAAGTAGGAGAGGGGCCTGGCACACCATTCCTCAAACAATTGTGACATAGCCAGCCACTTCCAAAGCAATCCAGAAATAATCAGCTACTGAAATCCCTATGAATAGCAGAGAGGCACTGACATAGGGCATGGAACAGTGTCGGGGAGTGTTTTGTTCTGTTGTATATGAGGTCGCTATGAGTTGGACATAACAGCACCTAATAACAAGTGGTATAATGTAAATTGATAACTTTATTTTTATTGACTCTCAGTGAATAATTTCAGTATTTCTTTCCAGAGTGATCATTTGAATTAGAAAATGTCAGAAATGTTTGTGAACTTGATTGTCATCAACTGCATGTGCTTGATTTAAAATTTTTGATTTTTGCATTTATGGTAACTTTTCTGAAATGATTATCCTTTTAAAAATCTTAAATTCTCATGTCTGTGCCATTGGTGATCAAATAATTTAAAGAAATTTCAAGTATTACCTGATAGGATGAGGTTATGAAAAAGATGACACTACATAGTCATTTGAAATATATGTAAATTACACTTCTTAATCTTACATAAGGCCTGGGGTTTAACTCAGTTGGTAGAGTGCTGTGCTCTGCTCTCTGAGGGCCTTGGTTTGCTATCCAGCAAAAATGGGAGGAGAATGTGACAATCCACTCTTGAAGCAATTCCAAAACAATCAACCAGTGATAACTCTGAGAGCTACTATGAGTTGGACCTGATTCGAAGGCACCTAACAACAACAACAACAACAACAACAATAATCCTACATAATGTCAAAGTGAGGTGCCTTAGTAAAAATAATACTAATAGTAGCTTCTACTGAATTCTGTTTTTTAAATATCAGCAATTCATTTGTTGCTTGGGATATCTGCTGTTGGGACTTTGCTGGCTGAACAAAGATAAAGTCAAAGTGAAAGGGGCTGGCATGTAATCAGATAATTACAGTGCAATGTGGGCAATGCCCCCAAAGAATTGTGAAGCCCAACAGGAGTTACTAGTACAGTAAGTCACTCCCCTCCTCTGAAATTTCTACTGAAGTTTCCCTAATAAGAGAAATGAACCAGCAAAATCTATTAGAGAAAAACTTGGATACAAAAGTGAAATATTTTGAAGACTTAATTTATCAAAATCATTTATATTGTATAGTACACTATACTTCATCACAGTCCCTATTTTCTTAATGAAATGCAGGCAAAGATTATTGCTTGAGGAACTTATAACACATTCATCCTATGGTTACGCATAATGATTTTTTTCCTTTAGTTTAATCTTTTACCATAAGGGTAGTTATTATACTCATTAAGAAGCAAGGGTATAAAAATAAGTCTCAGAACCAGGTAATTAGAATTCAGGCAAAGTTTTTGTACCTGGAGTCAGAATGAAAAAATAATTGCTAAATAGAAGACATGGATTTTTATCAGGAAGTAGCATTTCTCTATGGATCCAATTTTTTTTCTTATCGCAGGAGCTGATTCCTCTGAAACCAGCTGCTGATCTGCAAGCTTAGTTGGTTAGAGGGACACCTGGACCTCCTGGGGAAGTGCACATAGAAATTTAATTGCATGAGAAGTAATGTTCAGCCTCCTTTAGTCACTTGAGGTCATTGATTTTCATCAGGAGGGAGGGAGGGAGGGATGGAGAGAGAGAGAGTGAGAGGGGAGAGAGCTCTTGAGTGAGCAGGAAGGAGAGAACATGAGCCAGTGAGACAGACCATGCTTGGAATATGAGAAAATCTAAGAGAGGGCACTGGATTCCCAGCTACCAGCACCTTTCCTGCAGATTACCACAATTTTTCCTTAGGAATGATTTTTTAAATGCTTATAAACTAGATTAAATTATAATAAATGGTAAAAATTTTAAATTCAATTTCTAAAAAGTAGTAATTGACACAAACTACTGTATAGAAGAGGTTATATGTTCTGAGGCTGTGAGATATGTGTATTCCAAGAGTAAATGCAATTATTCAACTGAATTTCAGTCCTGGAATATTTTCCATTGCTCTTTTATATTAACAAAACACCCTGACACCATAGCTTCATGCAATACAATTCTTGTAGGAGAAATATAGGTTTGGGCAGGAAGCAGTGATGATGGGAAGATATAACCACTCAGTTCCTTAACTTTCATGATGTGATTTAAATATGCTTAATTGCTAAAACTTACTTAGTTTTTAATCTAACAGAATAATCATAGTACTTTATAATTAAAAGAGATATGAAAACTAGAGCCTGGTAAGAATCCCAGCTACTCAGGAGGCTCAGACAGGAGGATCATAAATTTGAGGCCAGAGGCAGTCTGCATAACTTAGTGAAATCCTATCTCAAAATAAATTAAAAAAGGGCTAGGAGTGAAGCTCAGTAGCAGAACACTTGCCCAGCATGTGCAAAGTTCTGAGTTTAGTCCCTCAGAACTAGAAGAAAGTAAAATGTAGAAATGATCTAATCTTACCTGAGTGGATGAAGACAGAGGCAAATGAGTCTAAGTGCTTTGTTCAAGGTAACACAACTCTTTGATACCAGAAGTTGAATTTGAACAAATATTCTCATTCCTCTTTCAGAACCACATCATGATGGCAGTTGTCCAAGGTGAATAACCACTTAAGGAGAAAATGATGGTAAATATTTTAGGGAAAGTTGGCTCTATTGCTCTGAGTTATCAGGATCATTATCTGTTAGATGAATTTCATACGAGGTATTTATACTCCACCATGTTACCATCTCAGTAGTGATAGTGACATTGCAAAAAATTTTTTTACAAATGAATACAGAGTTTTTAAGTGCCAGTCTCTTTTGATTAGATAGATAGTTGGAAGAATGGAACAATGGCATGAGTTCCTCAGGTAAGTACTCTTTTCTTTTGTCTGGTGACTATGCAAATCACAAATGTTTAAAAATTAGCTCATATATTATTGAGTTGTACAGTAATGTATTCTAAGGCAGATTTTCTCTCCTGTCCTTGCAGAATGTCACATCATTTTTGGAAACTAAACAGAAGTTCCCTTCCTCATTGTCTCCTAGGGAGATTCATCACCACTTAGATCCACTGTGCAATAATACACTGGGAAAATGTTTGTATCAACTTTATGGAAGCTTGTCTCTATTGAGGTTCCTGAAGTTAGTAACAGAAGTTATTATTATTATTTTCCCCCCTTTATTGATGGTGGGGTACAGAGTAATACAGCATTTGCTATTTCCATCACACAACTATTACATTGCTTTTGGTGATACTTTCATTAACTTATAAAGTTTATGGGATCCTTTGATTAATATATAATAAACTCATATGCAATTATGGATTATATTCCTCTATTTTTCCCATGTATTTGTTAAGTTGCAATATATACATTGGAATTATCCTCTTCCCCTTTATCCCTTTACATTATTTTCCCTCCTGTTCCCACCTTCCACAAACTTCACTTCCCCTTGGTAGTTCCCTCCCTACTTCTTTCTACTCCACTTATATTTTCCCTTCTTGGCTAAATTTGCTAATAACAGAAATTATTAAGTGACTTTAAATATTTTAGAAAGCCTAATGGAAATTAGACATTTGTAAACTTTCACAAGCTGACTAAAATACTAAGCAAGTTCTTTGCTTTCTTATGGACTTATTCTCAATGTGTTTATACAGGCTTGTCAGAAGTTCTGATTGGCACCAACA
The DNA here is from genome assembly GCA_007922755.1 of Pedetes capensis. Classification (NCBI taxonomy): domain Eukaryota; kingdom Metazoa; phylum Chordata; class Mammalia; order Rodentia; family Pedetidae; genus Pedetes; species Pedetes capensis. Next base: position 24,281 of record VMDO01019862.1, read on the forward strand.
CAGGCTTTTGGTGAATAAAGACAGGAGAAGGGATAATATTTAATGGATGAATTTTTAGTAATCATCTTTAAAATATAGGCAATAGAGGATTTTTTAGGTGAGAACTATAGGAATCACAACTTTATCTATTTAAAAGTTATATAAGACAATATTTTATTCACTATAAACAAAAAAACATGTCTTTGATTTTGTACTTTTCTTTTGCCTCTGTCAGTCTAAGGTTTTTCTATAGGTCCTTAACCTTCCTGCCTCCTATAGTGCTGGGGATCAAACCTAGGACCTCAGGCATGCTGGGTAAGCACACTATCAGCATGATATGTACAGTCTAGGACATATTTATACTGAAGATGAATATACTATGAATATTTGCCATATAGCACAATAGCATATTTTAAATGATTTTTGAGTAATTGACGTTGTGGTAGGTAAGAGTTCCTACAAAGGTATCCACAGCCTCTGTTAAAACTCTGAGGAAATCAGATTCTTAAGGGTAATAATGAATTACAGGAACATCCCTCTGTTTTGAATCAATTTCCTGTACAAGATAGCTTCTTCACGATACTCATTTTGATGATCCCACAAACAGATCCTGATTATTTGTTTCAGAATTTTGAAGAAATAGATGGCTTGACTCTCTTCTGGTCAGTTGATGATCCTATATTCTATTGCCCGTTTATTCTATGCCCCCTTACCCCATGTGTAAAAATATTGCTAAGCAACTATAAGATTCATTCATACTGGCTCCTATCCATATTCGGCATTTGAATTCCCGAATCACTACTTTAATTTTCTGTACTACCCTCTCTACCCTTTGGGATATGTCCTATGAACATATACTGACATTTTGAATGGTTGTTCCTCTGTTCTTATCTTTTAATATTTTGTATCTCACAAAATGTTAACATTTTTCTGAGAGCTATATCAATCTTTTTACTTCTACATTAAATTGGTTGGTAGTATTGGCTGTTAAATATTAGCACATTTTATATGTAATTTCCCACTGGATACTAATGGCAAAAGGTTTAGTCTTGGGTCCTCCATTGCTCTGTATATGCTGCCTCTTGAATGTCATCCTTGGCTTCTTCCGCTCTCACACCCACAACTTCAGTACATCAACCTGTGGATACTATCTTACAAATATCTGTGAAATGCTTCTACCTCTCTCTATCCTCATCATCTGCACACTGGCACATCATCATATTTGGAGTACTGAAACAGTTTCAGCTGTACTTCATGCTTATACTCTAGACTGCTATCTAGTCACCATAATATTGCAGTTATTAGATTTCCTTTGTAAAAAAAAAACTCCAATGGATTTTCATTGCCTTTTTCATCATGCTCAATCTCTTTAACATGAACAACATTGTCCCTAGCCTTACTTGTCATTTTGCTTTGCTCGCTCTGCTCTACCTTTAAAACATTTTCTTCCTTTTTACCCGGAAAATTTCTGTTCATCTTTCTGGGTCCATATTTATCTTCATTTTGGTGAGAAGACTTTACATCTTATTGGACCAGATTAGGGGCCCTGCTGTGTTCCTCTAGCTCTCTGAACTTCCCTTGTCAAAATACTTCAGATGCTGTCTTCCTGGAACTTGTATTTTGTCATCTTCTCCATTATGGTGTCTTTATAACCCTGCCCACCACCTCATCTTCATGTATTAGGAAGCCTTTGCAATTTATGAAAAGGATTCTTGGTCAAAAGACTCGAAGCTGCTTAATGAAAGGCTGAATACTATGGTGTACTAAAGAATGAGCCTGGGTTCAGATGTCAACTCAGCCACATATAAATTATGGAACCTTGGGCAAATTACCAAACCCTTCTTTCCTGAGTTCCTCATCATAATGGGATGTGACTTCAATCAATCTCATGGTTTTGTTAGGATTAACTGAGTTAATGTGTCTATGTTAGGACAGCACCCACATGGCACACCATTAGCTATATGTAAGGTTACTGATTATTATTGTTGCCGTTATTACTATTAATGAGAGCCCATTTATCCTCTCAAGACCTGTTTAAAGCTTTGGAAATTTGAAACCATATGCCTTTCTAATGTGCTGCTCAAGCTTAAATGCTGCTTTCTGACCAGATGGCCTCTTTCTCTGGACCCTACTTAGCTTATACTTTTGTGCACTTCTGCCTTTGTTGTTGTTGTTGTTAGGTGCTGTCGAGTTGAGTCCGACTCATAGCGACCCTATGTACAGCAGATCGAAACACTTGCCGATTCTGTGCCAGGCAAACCATCTTATTTATGTTTAAGCCCATTGTTGTAGACACTGTGTCAATCCATCTGGTGGAGGGTTTTCCTCTTTTGTGTTGACCTGCCACTCTTCCAAACATGATGTCCTTCTCCAGGGATTGTTCTCTCCTGACTACATGTCCGAAATATGTAAGACGCAGTTTGGCCATTTTTGCTTCCAAGGAGCACTCTGGTTGTTCTTCTTCTAGGACAGATCTGTTGGTTCTTTTGGCAGTCCATGGTATATTCAATAGACGTGTCCAGCACCACAATTCAAAAGCATCAATTCTTTTTCTGTCTCTCTTGTTCAATGTCCAGCTTTCACAACCATATGATGCTACTGAAAATACCATGGCATGAGTCAGATGCACCTTCGTCTTCAATGTGACATCTTTGCTTTTCAATACTCTAAAGCGATCTTTTGCCACAGCTTTTCCTAGAGCAATGCGTTAGCCATTGAAAACCCTATGGATAGCAAAGAAACACTGTCTGCCTTTACAACCATTAATATTTTAGATGACTTGTTGGTGACCCAATTTTTATATCTTGTGCCTTATATTTGGTTAGTTTGTCTAGAAAATTAAAATCATACATTGTCCTCTCAGTTCAAAATAATTTTGGGCTGTGTGGGGGGAGAATTGCTTTCTATTTTCTATCCAGATGTTTGGAGAGGAGAATGATCCCAAGGTCATTCTGTAAGTCAGTTTTTTAAAAAATCTATTAGGTATTGTTTTTGGGAGGGGGCAGGGAAGGGACACTTAAGTTGCAACCCCTACATCAAGATTTCTCCTATATTGGTTCCAAATTTAGTAGTAAATATCCAATCAGTTTATAAGCAAGGGAAAATAGTATTTTTAATTAAAAAGTCCAGGCATATTCAAGGCCTAATTATGTATTCCTGAGATAATGTATTAGGGAGAGTGGAACTTTTGTGAATATTCTCCACTGAACCTACAGAAAATGCTGATGTCACTGAGTGATTTTAATGCAGAAAGTTTTGTCTTGCATAGTTTCTGGATTTCATTTGATTGATTAGACATGGAAGAAGAGTACAAATCCATATCTTTCTTGTAGTCAGAGTTCTTAGCAGGTGATAGACTATTTTCATTTATTCATTCATTGAACATCTGTTCAATATAGATAATATTGCTGGATATTATAGATAAGTACTCCCAATAATGAAAAGCAGTCTTTTTTTAAAATTATCTTTAAGAAAGTAGTCTTAGATAAATAAGTGAATAAGCAAATACAATTTATTCTTTGAAGTTTTATGATACGGATACCCTAAAGACACTTTGGTAGCACATAGCGGATCCATCAGTCTTGAAGAGGATCATGCATGATGTATATGTAAGACACGACATTTAAAGTCAGGGAGTGACACAATGTGACTTTTATTTTAGCAAGTTCACTGTGGCTGCCTTCTGGAGAGCAAATTAAAAGGAGTGAGACTAGAGGAAGGCAAACCACTCTGGTGGCTGTTTCTTGCTGATAACAGCTTACATTTACTAAGTGATCACTGTGTGTTGGGCATACTTCTAAGACTTTACCTACAGTAATTCATTTAATCCTTCCAACAGTCTTATGAGGTGAGCTGCTACTTTCTTTTATCATCCTGCTTTATAGTGAGAACTTAGAGAGATGAAGTATATAGTTGGTAAGGCAGTGCTGGGGTTTGAATCCAGACAATCTTGTTCTAGAATCCATGGTCTAAAACATGGTGACATATTGCTGCTTATCAAAGAAATCCAGATAAGAAATAAGTAATATTAAAGAAGTGACACTGGTTCTAAAAAGGAATGGATGCTTGTAAAGATACTAAGGAGCTAGAATAGGATTTGATACTTGATTATATTAGGAGGCCAATGGAAAGGAAATCACTAAACTGTTAGGTTTTTGACTTGTGTGATTTGATGAATGGAAATTCCATTTATTGTAGCTGAGATCTCAAGAGGCTGATTTTTTTTTGGTGGGGGGAAACAGAATTTTGTGTGTATGCATGCTAAGTTTGAAATTTTTGTGGTACATCAGAGTGGAGCTATTCATTTGGCTATTGGACATATAGAAGTGGAGCTGAGAGACATGAGTTACAGATACAGATTTGAGAATTATTGGCATATATTTATAACAGTTAAAGTAAAGGAAACAGGAAATCATTGGGTTCACAGTAGGAGAGGTTTGGAAGAAAAATGATACCAAAGAGAACTCTGGAAAACTAACATTTAAAGGACAGGTAGAAAAATATAGGATACTGAGAAGAATGGAATAGAAAAATAGAAGGAACATGGGGAAAACCACTGAGTTTTAAGAAGGGGGAAATGGTAAAAAATGTCAAGAACTACAGAGAAGTCAGTGTGAAATTGGAAAAGTTTCCAGTGATTTAGCAGTAAATAAATGGATAACTTTAGTGAGAATAATTTCTTTAGAGTAGTTATTATAAAAACCTCAAACTGCACTGGATTAAAAAGTAAATATTTGAGAAAGCATAGACAGCAAATATACATTAACCTTCCTAGAGGAGTTTTATAAATTTTCAGATGTTAATCTTTAATCAAATTATGAAGCTATGTCTTATGAAAATAATTTTGCCAACCCAGAGGACAAGACAGTGTTATTTACTTGCCTTGAATGTACAGAAATATTCAATTTATTGAGATTTTGGAACACCAAGATTTCTTTTTCATCAGCATATGACTGGAGCCTGAAATTCTGCCATTAGAATTACATGACTTTGAGCCAGTGACTTTTCTGGAGGGATAACTAAAGTAATCTTCAATAGGTTCTTAACTCATAAGTGACAATGAGTTAATAGTTTTTTTTTTTCCTGGAAGTTGTGAGCTCAGAACAATTCCCTGCAAGCAACTTATTATGGAAGTTGGTGAGGGTGGAGGTGTAGAATTGAGGAGAAAGCTGCTGGAACCTAGTATATAAAGTCATATCTGAGGAGAATAAGAGTCCTGACTATGTAGGTAGTTGAGGGCAGAGGTAGGTGGGCAGGAAAATGATAATTTACAAAATAAAATGTAAGCTTCTTTAACTTTGACTCTACATAGAGCTCACCCTCTTTTCTGGTCTCCACTGCTCTGGGTATGTATAAGTGACCCTGGCTTATTAGTGTAGCTCTAGTGGAATGTGGGGCTGGGATTTAGCTCAGTTGGTAGAATGCTGTGCTGCAGTCTCTGAGGTCTTGAGTTCAATTCCCAGCACCACAAAAATGGGAGAAGGGCCTGGCAATCTACTCCCAAGGCAATCCCGAAACAGTCAGCCATTGAAAGCCCTATGAGGATCACTATGAGTTGGATACCTACTCAACGGCACCTAACAACAACTAGTGGAATGTAAGCTTCACAAAACTAAAGACAGTTTGTTCATAGCACTTGTGCCTGTAAAAGTGCCTGGCATATGCCATGTGGTCAATAAATTTTTGTTGAATATGTGTGCTTTGGTTAAGGTGATTCTGTAATGGTTTTGCTGTGGAGCATAGAAGTAAACCATATTTCAACTGATTTCAGCTGTGATCAAGGCTTTCAATTTATATTTACAGTCATAGATATTTTTGTGACTGGACAATAATATATACAATAGTACAGCCTGAAATAATTTATTGTTCTAGAAGGGAGCACCCAGAAGGATTAATACAGACTAGAATCAATAATACTCCATGACAACTTCTTACCTCAAGTTACCAGTATAAGAGATAATGTAAATATTTTAATGTTAACATATTTTAGAGTTTGGAAGGTATAATTTTGATCTTGGGAACTAAATAATATATTTAGCTCCTTATCTTTTTTGCCTGTAACCATTAGAGCTGATGTTACTGAATCTTGACTGATGGGGTGAACATCATCTTAGAGCTTAACTCATTAAAGCACAGCATCTCACTTATAGGAAAGCAACTCACTCATTATAAGGAAATGTTCATGGCACTGTAATTTCTGTTAGACTAAACATAAAAGCAAGCAGCTGGCAGGAGATAAGGTTGAGATAGCATGTGATAAAATGCACATATATGTAAATTTGATATTCTGAGAAATAATTGTAAATCTAATAATCAGCAAATTTGTTACTATCCCATAAATAGGAGGGTGTGTATTAATAGGTTAAGGGCAATTTTTTGTTTTCACAGTATTGGGGGTTGAACCAGGGCTTCATATAAACTAGGCAAATGCTCTACCACTGAGCTACACCTCCAGGCCCTACCCCCTCACTAAGTTGTGCAGGCTGCCTGCCTCTGGCTTTGAACTCATGATCCTCTTGCATGTTGTTGTTGTTGTTGTTAGGTGCCAGTTTTATCTCTGGTCAGGGGGTCTATAGGTAGTCTGTCATACATACTGTGGTACCACTCAGACCCTCCATCATTTGCTGATGGAGGATTGTGGCAAATAGCCCCCATTTTTAAACTTGCTATAGTATTGCATCATCTGAAGTCATTGTTAGGTGCCATTGAGTTGGTGTCCGATTCATAGTGACCCTATGTACAACAGGTGAAACAGTATTGTTAGAGCTTCTCTGCTATTCATAGAGTTTTCAATGGCTGATTGTTTTTCAGGAGTAGGTTGCTGGGTCCTTCTCCCAAGCTTACGGCACCTGTTGTTCCCAGGCTGTTTCCCACCCAAGTACTAACCAGGCTGAGTCTGCTTAGCTTCTGAGATCTGACAAGATTGGATACCATAGTGGTATGGCTGCAGGCATCATCTAAAGAGCCCTGACTAACTCAAGGTCACATCTCTTTCCCAGTGCAACCACATCAGATGATTCACTGTCAGGGAGATACATATTCCCAGCCTTCTTGCTCCAATTCAGGGAATGTTTGAGGAGTCATTCTGTCTCAGACTTCTCCCAGAGAAAGCCCAAGCCTCCACTGGGCCTGCTTCACAGATTAATTTCTTTTTCTTTCCTGCCTTGCTTTTTCCTTCAACAGATATTGAGCCACAAGACTTTCTCAACTGACCATGAGAATGATAAAAACAGTCTCAGTTGGCTTTCTGGGAACCCAGCCTGTGGCACAAGCTGGTAATTCACTTGCTCAGTATCATTCTTCCCATTGACTCCATAGAACCCAGTTGTTGTTCTTACAGGGTGTAGAAGGACCTTAGAGACTTTGCAGTCCAACTCTTTAATTTTCCTGTGTGAAAATATAGACCTTGGCAGGTTATATGACTCTCTTGAAATCATGTTTAATTCTAAATATTCCAATAACTAAATATAACTGTTCTTCCTTGATGGAATCCCTCATAGTGTCAGGATACGCATGAGGTTTCTTACTTTACATTCCATTCTCTGACTATATCTGATTCATCCCAGCCAAATTTTTGTCTTGTAGTCTGATACATACTGCCACCACCCAAGGTGATTTACTTGAAATATATACCTTCTCTAGAACTCAGATTTCAACACTGAGCCTTTAAGCACCTAGGAAAGATGATTATTACAATAGGTTGTAGTTATCCTCTTTTTTCTCCATTTAGTCAGGAAGTTTCTGGGAAGACCAGAAAGATATGTTGGGGGATTCTTCTTAGGTAATTTTTTTTCCCTTTCCTGTTAGTCCAAGGTGCTAAAAAGTTTTGAGCTTGAGAATAAACTGTTAATTCATTCTTCTGCTCAACAATTTTTACTTGAGTGCTTATTCTGAGCCAGACCTTGTTTTAGTGCTTGAGGGACATTAGTGAAATATGCAGGATTTTCTGTCTTCCTGGTGGTTACTTAGTGGGGATGGCTGGCGATACCATAAAATGAGAAAGAGAACAGGGTAAAAGGAATTAAAAGTGTTCCAAGCAGTAAAAGGTGGAATGGAAAGAGGATACTTTGTTATATTAGTTGGTTGGTCATTAAATGCAAACTTTAAAATCAAGAAGCGGGTAGGGACTTTGGGGAAAACTCTGGGGAAAAGCATTCCAGAAGAAAAGATCAGCCAAGGCAAAGTCTGCACAAAGACAGCACATCTAAAATGTATGAGAAATAGCCAAGAGGCAAGTGTGCTGGATTGGGGAAGATGCTGGCAGTGTGGGGAGTATTAAAGGAGGAAGTATGTTAGGAAAGGGCAAGATCATGACAGTCCTTATAAGCCACTGTCAGGTCTTGGGCCTTTATTGTGAATCAAATGGGTAGACATTGGAAGGTTTTGAACAGAAGAGTGAAATGATCTAACTTACTTTTGAAAAGATTGTTCTTGCCACTAGGCTGAGGGCAGAAGCTAGAGAACAGCAAGAAGATTGTGGTAATAATTCAGATGATAGTGCCAAATGGTCAAATTCTAGGTATGTCTTGAAAGCAGTTTGACAGGATTAGATGTAGAGTAAGAGAAATAGATGTCCAAGAAGATTCCAAGGTTTATGGCCAAAGCAGCTGGTATAATGGAATTTCCATCTACTGAGCTGGGGATTGGCAGAGGTGGAGAAGTTTAGCTGTAAGGGAAAATTGGGAGTTCAGTTTGGGATATCAAGTAGGCATTTTGATTTATACATTTAGTGCTGGGGAGGGATCTGATCTAAAGATAAAAAGTTGGGGGTCACCAACCTATAGATGGTGTTTAAAGACAGGGACCTATGTGAGATCATAGATAAAGATGGAAAGGGAAAGACCAAGAGCTGAAGCCTGAGGTTCTGTAATCTCAGGCAAAGTAGGAGAAAATTGCACAGGGGTCTGAGAAATAGTGAGTGGTGAGATGGGAGGGAAACTGAGATTGTAGTATTGTCTTGGAAGTCAAGTGAAGAAAGTATATTGAGGAGGGAGTGGTGAACCATGTCTATTGCAGTTGGAACTGAAAACTGAGCTATTGCTTTAGCAGTACCATATCAAACAGGGTCTCATCTAGAAAGCAGAACATACATTAGTTGTTTAACAGAACCAATCTAACACAGGGATCTGGTTAAACAGCTGTAAGAGAATTGTAGTTCTCAGCATGACAAACTGAGAATTAAAAAGGCAAAAAGGGACCACTGAGTTACCCCAAAGCAATGACTATAGGAGGAAATTTGTCACCCATAGGTCTAGGAAATCTTGGGGTCAGGATCTAGAAGCTTGGAGGATGAGCTTGGCAGAGCTGGGATCTGGATTTCAGAGGGGGAATTGCTATTATCTTCCCGGTGCTGGCATCTCTGGGGAGGTATGATGAGGTTGGTTTGGAGTATATAATAAGGTAGCTTAGAGCCCACTGGGTCCCTTCAGATAAGCTGCTAACCAGATAGAGAAGATAGAAAGCAGCAAGTCCATTTTCCCTCTCACAGCCCCTCATTCTCCCTCTGGTGCCCTTTTTAGAGCCTAGCAGAGAGTAGCTGGTATAGGAAAAAAGGTTTTCAGTATCTTAGCACTGGGATCACAGCACAAAGAGTACAGAGTAGATGCGGGTAGAGCTGAGAAACAATGGTTTAAGTGGCATAAGCAGAGAGACCATTGGTGACCTTGACTGAAGTACTTTTGGTCAAATGGTGAGGGCCAAAATAGCTAGGAGTAGGAGGAGAGAATTGGAAGAATAAGAAGATTGTTAGGAGGAATTTTGTGGCAAGTGGGGCCGGAGTTGCCAGAAGTGGAGTCAAGCAAATATATTTTGGGATGTGAGAAATAACAGCAGGTTGCAGTATATTTGCTGAAGTTCTTAAAAATGGGAATAATTCACTAATCGGGTAGAGAGAGTAATTTGATGGTGTAGGAGATAAAGCAGAGAGTTTCCAGCATGATGCATTTCTGTAGAGATGGAGTACACAGGCAGACCCTGGCTTTAGATAGAATAAGATGATACATGTCACACAGCAGAGCTTTTCAGTATTGGTCTGCCTTCTTATAGGAATTGATTCCTCATTTTTTTTTTCTGTGCCAGGCAATCAGTTTGTCTTTTGTCATTTGTGGAGATGATGAACGATAAGCCTGGAAAGGCTTAGGTTTGTCATTTTGGCCAGCCCTGACTGATTTCTACACTTTTGATCCATGATAATCAACAACATTCAAATCCAAATAATTTTTTTGTGACATGTCTCTAATATTTCCATCATGCTACTCTTAGTGTCCCAAGGGAGGCCTACAAAAATGGAAGTCTGATAACATCCATTTATGACACAGTAATGGAGAAACAAGCTCATAACTTGTGACTCCACCTCTACTGCTTCTTCCTTACCATTCAAATTGTGCCTAAGAGAGGTACTTTTTACCAAGCCACATGCCTTTTCTAAACTAAATACATACAAAAAATCCAACTCTTTTCCCTCCCTTATTTCTCTCTCTCCTTTGCCCAGAAGTTGGGATATACCTCAAAATCATGATGCAGAATGAATAAGCAAGTTGCAAAAGGATATTTATAGTTCAATAACATTTGTGCAAATTTAAAAAACATGAATAATAATAACATATATTGTTTATGATGAAATAAACTTTAGTAAAAAGGTCTACTTATAATAAAAATAACCAAGTCATGAGAATTTACTACATCATAAGCAGTAAACAATTTGTCACAAAAATCAAGATATACTGAACTGACATGGCCTCTCAAGGACATCTTACTTTTCTAAATTATTAGTCAGTCATAATCAATTCTATTTATTTACTCAACAAGTATACTGTTAGTACTGGAGCTGTAACAGCTCCCCTGTTTCATCGGTTACATATCTCCTTCAGAATATAAACCCAAAGCCTTATAGATATGAAATATGCTGAATAATGAAATGATTTCCTTGATTGAACTTGGCTAGTAAATAAAGTAATTAAATGCCATGTTTTGGAGCTCTAGATGATTTTCTTCATTAGAAATGACCTCATAAAGTTCTCACCCAGTTGTATAAGCTAAGTCTCCATGCTATTGCATTTTAACTAATTTATAAGGATACTTGGATCAAGGATACTTGGATCAAGTGAAATATTTGGATCAAGCAAAATCATAAAATATGCCAAGGGTAGTTTTAAAAATAATGTATCAAGGTGTATAATTTAATAAACTTAAAGAGAATATTCACCATCTTAGCAAGTCTTAATTTTCTCTATGATGTGTGCCTGAATAAACTCTCCTCTTTTAGTTTTAGACTGGATTCTTTCTTTCTTTATTTGTTTGCCATACTAGGAGATAGAACCAAGGCCCTCACCACTGAGCTGCACCCTGCTCCCCTTTTTTTTTATTTTGAGGTAGGGTCTTACTAAGTTGTGCATGCTGCCTCTTGACTCAAACTCAGAATCCTCTTACTCAACCTTCTGAGTCGCTGGGTTTATAGGCATGTGCCATGGTGCCCAGCCCAGCCATTTTTAAAATTAGTATATAATTATTGTTCAAAGTAAGGGATTTCACTGTGATATTTTAGTACATATCTAATATACTTTGAGCATATTTACCCCATTATTGTCTGTTTTGCCCCTCCCTTTTTCCCTTTTCCCCTCCATTTTTAAATTTCTTTCTTTAATTTAGTTTTTGTAGTTCAAGGAGCTAAACTTAGAGCTTTGCACATACTTTGCAAGTGCTCTACCGCTGAGCTGCAGCCCCAGCCACCTTTTACAATTTTTTACACAGGCAGCCTCTGGCCTTGAACTCACAATCCCCCCGACTCCACCTCCCAGGATTCATTGGGATTGTAGGTATGTACTATTGCACCTGGCTCTGTTATTTTTTTTAAATTTCTTTTGTTCTATGTTTTTTTTTTGTGTTTTTCACTTTTGAATACCTATTGTGCCTCACAATACCCCGCTTGTAGTGGCTATTGATGAAAATTATACATTGCATAGCTTTAAATACTTTTGAAATAACAAAATGAAATTATCTTTGAGCACAGGGTTAAAGAGGAAAGACAAAGGATGCAGCCCTTTAAGAGTGAATGGATTATTCCCTATTATTCATAATTCTACATTTTAAATCACCAATGGCTCAGATTCTTTTAATTTCTTATTTCAGAAATATTTTCTTACAGATTTTGAGGAGAGAAGAATTGGAGTGTAGTCCTGTAGAAAATTTAAATATAATGTGGAGGAGAGAGGGAGGGAGGGGTGTGTGTATAATATATGGGCTTTTAATATTACATTGTAATTAGTGTTCCTGATATTACTTGTGAAAAATGTTCAACTAAGAATAAAGTGAAATAAATGATTCATTGAAATGATGATGATGATTTTATCTGTCATTGTCTTCAAGTAGGATCTTCTCTTTGTTCCTTTCCTGGTACTCAACAGGACTTGTGCAGGTTGTGTAACTTCCTGGTCACTTTCATTTTTGTAATTTTATCCAGTTTAAATCTCACAGTTCTTTACTGTTGTTGCAGTACTGGGGGGTTGAACCCAGGGTCTTGCATGTGCTAGGCAAGTGCTGTACCACAGAGCTTCACTCTGGCCCCTTTTTTATTTTTATTTTGTGACAAAGTCTTGCTAAGTTACATAGGCTGCCTGTCTTTGAATTTACAATCTTCCTGCCTCTGCCTTCTGAGTCACTGGGATTACAGGTGTGCACCCTGAGTGCTATTATTACTGTTACCAAAAAACTTCTAAATTTATGATACCTTGGCAACAGCTTTTACTTGGACAATATTTGGTATAATTTTGGGGGTTAGATCATCAATAACTTGCTTGACCATTAGAAAATTGATGCACTAAACTAAATTAAAATGGAGGGAATTAATGCCACTGATGCTTTTATATTTGGTTATTGCCTGGCTTAGAAATACTCCCAAGAGTAAGGATCACATCTGCAATCATTCATCACTCACTAGAAATTAGACAGTTTGTTAAAAGTACAATAAGCCTCCAGAAGTAGAAGGTGAAGGGGAAACCAAGGATACCAGTAATAGACGAAGGCCTGTTTCGACAGTGGTTATCAGGAGGGTATATGATATCCAAGTCCTTAGGAACTGGGATGCACTGCCTCCATTTCTTTATGTCTACTTATAATTCTACAAATGATTCAGGGCTATTCATTTTTAAATTATTTACTAAATCCTATGTTGTGGAAAGCATCGGATATAACATAATGACCTCTGACCTATGGTGCTCATGCCCTTCTGTAATAAACTTCCCTTTGTGTATAGACTGGACTAACTCATTTCTGATGAATAGAAAATGGCAAAAGTGATGGGATGTCATTTCAAGGTGTAAGTTATAAAAGCTGAGAATTTCCATTGTTCCAACTCTTTTTGGATCTTCCCACTTGCTTGCTTTAATGAAGCAAGCTGCTTTGTGTCAGTTGACCTATGGAAAAATATGCATAGCAAGGGACTGAGGGCAGCCATTGGCCAACAACTATGAGGAAGTAGTTCCTGCCAGTAGCCATGCAAGTGAGTTTGGCAATGGCTCCTTCTACAGTTAAGTCTTCACATAACTGCAGCCCAGGACAGTACTTTGATTGCAGCCTGTGAGGAACCATAAAGCAGAATACCCAGTTAAATTTCCTCTGGAAATTGTGAGATAACAAATGTTTTAAGTCAGCTAACTTTGTTAGACAAATTTTGTTACACAAGAATAGGTAACTATTTGTTACATAGAAATAGGTAACTTTTGAAAACGCCCTCCATAGCGGCCGCGGAGCGAACGGGGGAAGCCGTTGCCAGCGATCTGCGTCTAGTGTCTAGAGCCGAGGCGCGGCTCCCCTCCCTTCTGCTGCGGCGAGTCAGGCCTACGATCGCGAACTCCACAAAAATTTGGGCACACATATATCCGGATCCCAGTCACATCAGAGGTGAGCCCAAATCACCCCACTGTGCTGCGGAGAGATTTGGAACTTGTGGAGCCGGCCAAGTTGCACGCGGGGGAAGCCGCTTGCCCTGGCGCGCGGCTGGGGAGCTCTTTCTCTGCGGCGCACCCCGCCCCTGGCTCCCCTCCCTTCTGCTGCGGCGGGTCAGGCCTACGATCTCGAACTCCACAGAAATTTGGGCACACATATATCCGGATCCCAGACACATCAGAGGTGAGCCCAAATCACCCCACTGTGCTGCGGAGAGATCTGGAGCTTGTGGAGCCGGCCAGGTTGCACGTGGGGGAGGCCGCTTGCCCTGGCGCGCGGCTGGGGAGCTCTTTCTCCGCGGCGCACCCCGCCCCTGGCGGAGAAATTCCAAGCGTGACCGTAACACACAACAAGGCTGTGGGGAGGAAATCTGATTTAGGGAACTGGCGCCCGATCTCCGTGGGACAGGGAGAGCTTTAGGGAAGACCCCACAGGTTTCACTGCCTCTCGAACAGTACAGTAGTCGCGGAGTCTTCCGTGGAACAGTCTCTATGGGCACTCGAGGCCCCAATTAAATCCAGATTGTTATGAAGAACTTGG